>JAVIAB010000160.1:29396120-29498620 GCA_032433765.1 Megaustenia siamemsis | reverse complement strand
AAAAGTCCTAGAGATATGAAGAGGAATCAAATAGATTACATAATGCTAAAAGACAGATTCCGGAACAGCGTCATGAAAGCCAAAACCTACCCAGGAGCAGATATCACAATCCTATAATGATTAAAATGAAAATGAAATTAAAGAGAAACAAACAAAAGACTAATTAAACAATGCTAATAGACGTAACAGCTTTAAATCAGAAATATGTTAAAGAAACTTATACAGTGCAAGTAAAGAACACATATCAGAGGCTGCTAGAAGAAGGGATTGTGCAGTACAGAAGAGAAAACCCTGAGGAAAAAGTCATAACCAAATGCCAATGCATAAAAAACAGTATACAAGAATCTTGTGACACCTTAACCAAAAAGGAAAATAGCCAAAAACAAAAATGGATAACTAACAACATCTTAGAAAAAAAACGGAAGAAAGAAGACAAGCGAAGAACACTGCCAGATACAAGGAAACGATAATGAAATACGCAAAATGTGCAAATAGGTAAAAGAAGACTGATTCAACCAAAGATGTGTAGAAGTCAAAACTATGGAAAGTAAACAAAATTTAAGAGCGATGCACACAGATATAAAGCGAATGATTAATAAAGTCAAAAAAACTGTAGGAAACGGTTGTATTGCAAACAAAGATGGAAGAATGCTAACAGACAACAAAGATATAATCAATAGATGGCAGGAATATATAACAGAATTATTTCATGACAAAAGAGAAAAAAACATTTATAAAATGTACGCTCAACTATAAAATACTGAAATCTGAAGTAGAAAAATCTATAAAAACAATGAAAAGGGAAAAGTAGCAGGACTTGACAATATACAGATAGAGATGATACATGCACTAGAAGATTTTGGCATTGAAGTGATCACAGACATATGCAATGACGTATACCATACAGGATACATACCAAATGAACAAAAAACATCAACTTTCATTGCATTACCTAAAAAGAATGGTGCAGTTGAATGCAGTGATTTTAGAACAATAATCCTAATGAGCCAGGTAACAAAGATTTTACTAAAAGTTATACAGGGAAGGATTCAGAATAAAATCAATACTGAATTAGATGAGCAGCAATTCGGTTTCAAGAAAAACAGTGGGACAAAAGAAGCCATATTCAGCATGAGAACATTGATTGAGAAATACGTAGAAGTAAACAAACCAATATATGCAGCTTTATAGACTACACCAAAGCATTTGATAGAATAAACCAGAATCAACTTATAGAGTGCCTAAAAGATATAAATCTGGACGATACAAACATACGACTAATATGTAATTTGTACTGGGAGCAAACAGCAATAATAAAATATAACTAGGAGAACTCTACACCCATTGATATAAAAAGAGGAGTAAGACAAGGATGCATCATATAACCAAGCTTGTTCAATCTATGCACTGAGCAAACCTTTAAAAACATCATAGAGAAGCCAGGCCTAAACATTAATGGAAAGATAATCAATAACCTAAGATATGCTGATGATACTGTACTACTAGCAGAGAATCCTAAAGATCTACAACAATTACTTAATGTAATGGGCATGACAAGCAAAAAGTATGGACTAGATTTGAATATCAAAAAGATTAAAACTGTGATCATAAACAAAGACAATTATCAAGACCTACAAATAAATATAAAAGTTATAGGAATACATCTGAAGACAGTTCAGAACTACAACTTCCTTGGACATACTATAACCAATGACGGAAAATGTAAAATTGAAAAAAACAAAGAATAGGTATGGCGAAAAGTAATTTTAATGCCATGAAAAATATACTAACATGAAAACAAATAACACCAGGGCTAAAACTAAGAATAGCAAAATGGTATATTTTCTCAATATTCCTTTATGGTGCAGAAACATGGACATTAGACAAGAAAACAGAACATAAAATTGAAGCCTTTGAAATGTGGATTTATAGAAGAATAGGATGGAATGAAAAGAAAACAAACGAGGAAGTCTTAAAACATCTAAAAATGAAAAGAGAACTACTAAACACAATTAGAACAAGACAAATGCAATTTTGGGGGCATGTTAAAAGAAACAACAGCCTAATAAAAGTAATATTGGAAGGGAAAATACAAGGTAAAAAAAGGCTGACCAAGACTAACGTGGACGAGTAACATCAAAAGATGGACAAATCAGCCTATGACAACCTGCACCATCAAAGCAAGAGACAGTGGAATGGCACTCCATGTTAGCCAACCTTCGTTGCGGAGACGGCTACCAATGATGCTGATGACAGATCCCAGATATTTATAGTTGATACATTTTCAAGTTCCTCGACGTTCATGTTTTTTGGTTGGCTTTTTTCTTTGTTTTTTTTATATTTGTCAGTGGACATTGTCTTAGTTTTCTGCATGGTTAAATAGAGTTAAATATGATATTAAAACAATTCATTCTTAAATTTGATTGATATTTTAATCAGCCACGAATGTAACATGTACAAATAGTATCTTTCTTTCTTTTCTCTTTCTCAAGAAAAAAAAAAACAAGAGGAAGTGGAATATCACTAGGCTAGAATAGATAGTCTTCCAAGGTGCCTGTGTTGAGAACAATGTTCTGCAAAGGACATGAGACTAAATAATTATGGTGATGATATATATATATATATATATATATGTATATTTACAAATACAAGATTAATAAGTAGTGTATACTTACATTACAATGCCTATAAAACCTGGCAATAAATAACACAACACAAACTTTTTACTTGGACTTAAAAATTGTCGTTTCTTCCCTGTAGTTCGATGTTTCTTTGTGTGGAAGGACATTATTGCCTACAACAAGCGATATGGTGCACGATGATAAAGATGATTTTGGAAATAAAAAGTGATTTCGAGTCGCTCGTGGTTTAATTGCATATAGAAACACAAGCATACAAGTTTTTTTACCACTTCCAGAAAGTGAAATATACGAATTTGTTCTACGATCTAATGGAACTATCTATCTATCTATTGTCCTTTCGAGCCGAAGACGGCACGTAGGGCAGAACCACAATCTCAAAAAAGAAACCTTGCATGCCAAAATGGCACATATTGCAGAGATCACTGCCTCTAAAATCTATGGCGCTGTTTCCATAACAATAGTTTTTACAACAGCTTGTCAAGCCATCGATTAACCTCCTTAGTCGCCTCTTACGACATGCTTGGAAGGTCACAGTGTCACTATTCTTTACTCATAATGAAACCCGGTAACACACAGGAACTGCAGTACATTAAAGGAACTGCAGGACATTAAAAAAAGGAAGAGAGAGAGAGAGAGAGAGAGAGAGAGAGAGAGAGATTCCACCCAGGGCCTAATTTTTAAAAATTATGCAATTGATTTCTGTTTATGAATAGATGAGGGTCTGGAGTCGTCGCTCAAAAAGTCCCAAGAGCTGGGAGTTGGTCCGTGCTGTTGTAAAAGCTGCGTGTTGTGTGTAGTGATATCAATGTATTTGATTTTCTTATTCTCTCTATGCTCAGCTTGGCTGGTTGGCCTTGGCGTTTATTTTACAATTATTCATTGATTGTAATAGTTTTAGAATATTGTGTTTCACATGCCAGCAGAAGACCAATAGCAGCAATATCGAACTTGCTTTTTTAAAAAAAAGTAAAGACCCCCCGTCACGCCAAGTGGCGTATAGGGAAGATGGTGTTAGTGACCATAAACTTTACAGACCTTCAACATTGGATTTTTGGGGTAATGTAGTCGGTATTACGCTCGTGCCGCTTTACTTTCCCAGAAAAAATCCGGTACCCATTAAAGGCTGGGTGAACCTGGAAGCCGTCGGTCGGAATCGAACCCGACCTCATGTCCTTTATAGTCCATTTGACTAACCACTGAGCTATCGCGGCGCCCGAACTTGCTTTGTTCTGTCTTCTATCTCTGTAACTATACCCTTTTTATGTTATTTTATTTTGTATTTTATCTTTTGTTACAATGAGTCATGCCGAAAAACCTGCTGAAGAAATGAATAGTAAGAGAAGCAAAGTTGGCAGGCATAGACTCATTAGATAATATCATCTTGCCAAAAATAGAGGTGGGCGGCAACAAAAAAAAAAAAACACCACAAGCTCTATGTGACATTTAGCGGCTTGGGAATGATCAAGATGAAGGTTCTCTTTATTATGTGGGATGCACAACAGATTCAAACAATTCTTGTATTCTTTATTCTTTTCTATACAGAACAGAAAATCCAAGCCTTTGAAATGTGGATATATAGAAGAATAGGTAAAAGTGTATAGAAAGAAAAGAAAACAAACGATGAAGTCTTAAAACAACTAAAAATAAAAAGAGAACTACTAAATACAATTCAAACAAGACAAATTAGATATTTGGGCTATGTTAAAAGACACAACAGCCTAATAAAAGTAATCTTGGAAAGCAAATACAAAGCAAAAGAGGCAGAGAGCGAGCAAGATTAACATGGACGAGTAACATCAAAAGATGAACAAGTCAGCCTATGACAATCTGCACCATCAAAGCAAGAGACAGAGCGAAACGACGCTTCATAGTAGCCAACATTCGATGCGGAGACGGCACTCAATGATGATGAGTATTCTTTATTTAAAAAAAAAAAACATTACCTAATGCTGCATATTATACGTATTTTCCTTAGGTGGGTTAATTAGTGAGAAATAGATAAGGCAGACTAAGTATATCAGTGATGAAACAACGACATTCCGGGTAGACTAAATCTGTCAGTGGTGAGCCAGCGACTCTCAGGTAGACTAAATCTGTCAATGGTGAGCCAGCGACCCTCAGGTAGACTAAATCTGTCAGTGGTGAGCCAGCGACCATCAGGTAGACTAAATCTGTCAATGGTGAGCCAGCGACCCTCAGGTAGACTAAATCTGTCAATGGTGAGCCAGCGACCCTCAGGTAGACTAAGTCTGTCAGTGGTGAGCCAACAACCTTCAGGTAGACTAAGTCTGAAAGAGGTGAGCCAACAACCTTCAGGTAGACTAAGTCTGAAAGAGGTGAGCCAACAACCTTCAGGTAGACTAAGTCTGAAAGAGGCGAGCCAACAACCTTCAGGTAGACTAAGTCTGAAAGAGGTGAGCCAACAACCTTCAGGTAGACTAAGTCTGACAGAGGTGAGCCAACAACCTTCAGGTAGACTAAGTCTGACAGAGGTGAGCCAACAACCTCCAGGTAGACTAAGTCTGAAAGAGGTGAGCCAACAACCTCCAGGTAGACTAAGTCTGAAAGAGGTGAGCCAACGTCCTCCAGGTAGATTAAGTCTGACAGAGGTGAGCCAACAACCTCCAGGTAGACTAAGTCTGAAAGAGGTGAGCCAACAACCTCCAGGTAGATTAAGTCTGACAGAGGTGAGCCAACAACCTCCAGGTAGACTAAGTCTGAAAGAGGTGAGCCAACAACCTCCAGGTAGACTAAGTCTGACAGAGGTGAGCCAACGACCTTCAGGTAGATTAAGTCTGACAGAGGTGAGCCAACAACCTCCAGGTAGACTAAGTCTGACAGAGGTGAGCCAACAACCTTCAGGTAGACTAAGTCTGAAAGAGGCGAGCCAACAACCTCCAGGTAGAGTAAGTCTGACAGAGGTGAGCCAACAACCTCCAGGTAGAGTAAGTCTGACAGAGGTGAGCCAACGACCTCCAGGTAGACTAAGTCTGACAGAGGTGAGCCAACAACCTCCAGGTAGAGTAAGTCTGACAGAGGTGAGCCAACAACCTCCAGGTAGAGTAAATCTGCCAGTGGTGAGCCAACAACCTCCAGGTAGAGTAAGTCTGACAGAGGTGAGCCAACAACCTCCAGGTAGAGTAAGTCTGGCAGAGGTGAGCCAACAACCTCCAGGTAGACTAAGTCTGACAGAGGTGAGCCAACAACCTCCAGGTAGAGTAAATCTGCCAGTGGTGAGCCAACAACCTCCAGGTAGAGTAAGTCTGACAGAGGTGAGCCAACAACCTCCAGGTAGAGTAAGTCTGACAGAGGTGAGCCAACAACCTCCAGGTAGAGTAAATCTGCCAGTGGTGAGCCAACGACCCTAGGATTATAAGAAAAAGAAGAGGGAGAAGAAAAAAAAAGAGGAAATACAAAGAAAAGAAGATAAAAAGGAGACAGAAGAAGAAAAGAAAAGAAATAGAAAGAAGAAGAAGAAGAAGAAAGAGAGAAAAAGAAGAAGAAAGAAGAAAAAGCAAAATAGAAGAAAAAAGAAGTAAGAATAATAAGAAGAATTAGTGCATGCTTGTTACAACTGCGTATGTTTATCTAACTCTACGAGTTATATACCTATCTCAGTTGAGTTTAAACGGGTATATTTTAGAGAAAGAACTTTAGCAACCTGATGAAGGAAACATGTTGGTAACCGTAGAGTTTTTCATGCCATCACTGAGCATATATAGGTACCGTGGGGGCCTCGGTAGTCTAGTAGGTAAAACCAGCCGACTATGCTACCGACGTTTGGACAACCCGTGTTCGATTCCCGCTGGAAGCAGTGTGAGTTGTACTCGTGGTTTTGAAAAAATACCCCCGCGGTCGACCCAGCCGGTGGCAGAAATGGGTACCAGGGTAGTACTCTAGGAAGGAGCCAGTAGTGGGGTGTGATAAACACTCCAAGGTATGGTGACAGCTTTACAAGGACTGAACACAACACAATACCTGGACTGGGAAGGTGAGGAATGCTGCCTCGCATCGTGAGTTTCGATGCTTCAAGCGACACTATCCAGAAGTCTCTGAACACTAATGGATAGGCGGCCGAGCACATATGGGTGAGAACTCGCGTGCTAAAGACGCCGATTCAAGCCTCGTATTTTACCTTGACCTTTAGATACCGTTCACAGGGTTAGACAAGTCCGTGAACTTGCGGTTCAGTTCTGTGAGTTTGGAAGGAAAGATCTCAGACTAACTGGATAGTAAGACTGACCAGAAGGGTTCAGGTTCAAATCTCTTATATGTCGGAACTAATCTGTCACGTGGTTCATAAAGTTGTGAAAGTGGATCAGAGAGACACTTTTGAAAACATGGCGGCCTGACGTGATACCAACCATATTACCAACAACATGTACCGTTGATCATTGAAAAGTATGGGTATACGCATCATGTTCCCCGTGGAGGGAACTCTTATTTACTGTGAATTCAAAACAATCTTCAGCGTCATCACCCCTTGTACCGTCTCCGCAACGAAATTTAGCTATCACAGATCGCCACTTCATTCTTTCTAGTTCTTGTTTTTGTGGTACGCGCTGTCACTTGTTCTGTCGCCCATCTCCTAATGTTATCAATCACTTTACTCTATTTCTGCTTCTACCTCGTTTACTTTGTATCCCCCTTTCCCTCCAAAATGGCATGGACTTAAAAAAAAAATTATATTTTTATTTATATGACTTTTGTGCGTTACTTTACATTTTACATAATTCAATAATTCAACGAAACCATAAGGAAATAAAGAATAAAGTTGGTACACATTTCACAATGAGATCGTGCACCCGAAGTAACGATAACAATCAAGTATGTAATAGTCTATGCAGATGTTATTGGACTGAAAAAGGCCTTACACGTGAGCCTAACTTTAATTAACGTTCGCTTAAGCGGCCGACTATCACATCTGTCGCTGACTGCAGCAGCTGCATAAGGCACGTGCCGTCCCAGGTCCTTTGTTAGGTGAGCGGTCTAGGCCGATGTTTCTTTATGACGCCTGGTTCACGGGAGAGAAAGAAACTGACACTCGTAGTGCTAACACACGTAATATGATCCCCTTAGTGTGTTGTTGTGTTGTCATGAGGCTTTACTCGTTGTCCTGGTACTTAGGGGACACTCGAATTGTCCCCGGCTGTCGCCGTAAAGAATTCGTAGCTTACCTCTCTTTAATGCGAAGTTTTAAAATGGGGACTAGGGAAGGTTGGGGGGGGGGGGAGATGAGAGCTGTTTCTAATGAATACAAATAATTAAGGCGATGAAAAGAGGAAGCTGACGCACTCAGATCGATATTGCTAACACGTGGGCAGATGGCTGCCGTGCTAATAGACATAATACAATTGCGGGACGGCGGGGTATTAACGGAAAGAAGCCATTGTAAACAGATAATTACGGGAACTGCATGTTTGAAATCTATTGAATTATAAGACGGTTGGTGTGATTAAAAGTACTTTAAGCATTACACTTAAAGGATGCTTTGTTAAGATGTTTTAAGTAGGTCTTTAGTAATGTTTTTGTTAGTAAATTACTGCAAGATACAAAGAGAAAACGTAGTAGTTGTGTTAGATAAGAGCAGGGGTGGGGGAATAATTAATATTTGTTTTACCAGGACATGTAGTAAAGGTTTTTTGGTGAATGCGGTATCTTAACATGTGATTTAATGTTGAGACGATTTTTAAAGCAGGGCCATCGGGATACTCTATAAATGAACGGAAAATAGAGCAGAGAAAAATGTTTAAAATGTTGATTAACTTATGAAACATCACCGAAATTAACATGCATGGAGGATCGAGAGACTTCCGTCTCCAAGATGGCGGATCTAGTCCACGTCCTCTCGATCGCTGCAGAAAATGCACCCAGGGTCTGATTAATTTCGGATCTTCTTTGCACTTTTCTGCGTTAAAGTCAAAATGATGATATGCTTGATACATCTGTGTCGCTAAAGCGAGGTCGTAGGCCGACAACAGTCCGTTTTTGACGAATCAAGTGTTGTAAGTGAGACCTTCCACCGTCTAGACTTGATCTGCGCTTTATGTCACATTGGTGCTGTTCATGACCGTTATTGGGATTCTTTGACGCAAGTTATTTCCATGTTACACATTAATGTAAACTACTTTGTCAGCCGCAGTTTTGTCTCTTTGGGGAAGTTGCTTCGTGTTTTGTTCGTCGTAGGCTGCTTACACTTGAGTAATCAGACATAAGTCTAAAGGTATCGAGATTATGAGTTTGGCGACATTGTGTGTTACGTCATCGTAATGGTTCCCTAAACCGGCCGTGCGCAAATATTATGGTCTTCTGTTTGATGTGCGACGAGGATGGTTTGACGTCTGACTGTGTGTCTATATGTTCGGAGTTGGAGTCGACAACGATGGCCTAACATCATCAGGTGCTACGACGATCATCATTTTCAAGAGGACGTGACTTACCGGTATATGGGGATAGGCAGCGGGAACAATGAAGGCTATGCATGAAAAGTGTTCCTTGTTGCAGTTTCCTCATATTACAAGTCGCATGTCTGTGTTAGTCACCTCTAGTGACTCGGGCAGATGGTGCTCGTAAACCTGGGAGGGCGGACCATCTAAGGGCAGAATCCCCCTACAGAAAATATCACCTGATGCCTTGCAGGAAGATTGGGGACAATCAAAGGCTAAGGAAAGCAAACCTGAAAAAAATGCTGGCTGAAATCGGATGCACTGGGCAACTGGCGCAGAACACAGTGCAACATTTTAACAGGTATTCCATTGGAGTAGATCTAACAAGCTTAAACAGACAGCTGTCTTCGGACGAGAGTCTGGAGTCATATTCTGATTGAGTCCTAATCGCAGAGAGAGAGAGAGGGTGGGGGGATCGAGTGTAGCGGAGCGAGATGGTCGCCTTCGTCAACTAGCATAGCACTTTATGATGACAATCGTGATGTTCTAGCTATATATATATACAGAGAAATTAGTCAATGAGCCGTTATACCTCTTGACAAAACGGGGCTCGACTACAGGAACTCGCTCTCAGATTACATTTATTTCATTCATTTCCTAACAAAGATAACAGAGGCAACATTCAAGATTACAATAAAAATAGCAACAGAGTTAACAGAAACGATTTCATTAAAAAAAAAGATAAGACAAAACACCAAAGCCAAAAGTAGACAACAATAAAGGCATTAGCAAAGGTAACGGTAGAAACAGGCAACGAAGACAACAACAAAGACAACACAGATGCAAATGACGATAATATCAAAGACAACACAGATACAAATGACGATAATATCAAAGACAACAGTAACGACAGAATTAAATATATTAGCAAAGACAACGTAAAGATAACAGCAAAGAAAGAAACGTAAAGACAACAAATACAATATTAAAGATAAAATCAGAGATAACAGTAAATACAACAAAAACAAAAGTAAAAACAACACTAGACACGACTGTTGGCGTGCAAAAAAGGCAAACCGAAGGCTGAGGAAGCAATCAAGAAAATTTACACATTGAAGATTGAAGCAAGGTGCATAACCCTGCATGATACAATATTCTCATTTCTATGCACTGTAAGTTAGTGTTGTAACTAACTGTAACTAGCCTCACCATCATCAAGTACCATGCCTGCTGTCGTAGGTGATTATGTTTCTCCACAGTTTTCGATCTCAACAGTTATTTATAATTTCTGTTGTTGACCTTCTGCCAAGCTATTATCTTAAGCTGTCTGGTATCTTGACTCTTTGCTTCCCTCTATCTCTTCGTCCCTTAATTGTTCAAGTTGTCACAATATATTTCAGCTGTTCGCATCTCATTGAACGGCTAAAAATGGTGATTATTTCTTCCTAATATTGGAAATTAGCTTTCTTTTTGCTTTGGTCTCTTTCAGAACGTTTTCATTACACTTCTTAGCTGTCCATGGTATTCTAAACATTCTTTTGTGAAAACACAATTCTACAGCCTCCAGTAATTTTCTTGTCTGTCCTCCTGTTGTCCATGATTAACATCCATACGATAAGACTGGCTCTATATAACATTTAAGAACGTTTTTTCTCGCTTCTATTGTCAAAAATGGATTGCACAGTATTTTCCTCATTTTTTTGAAAAGCTGTTTTTGCCTGAGCCATTCTGCATCTCACCTTTGTTGTACATCTACCATCTGAGGTTAGCATTGTTCCCATATATTTAAATTCATTTACCTGTTTTAATTTGTTCAATTTGTCTTTATTGTACGTTGCGGTGATGTCTTTTTCTTTGTTGCTACCATTAGTATTTTTTTACTATTAAGGCTGAGTCCTTTATTCTTGCTTCTCTTCACTATGTCTAACACTTCTTGTAACTCATTTTCTCTCTTAGCCATTAAGATTATATCATCAGCATACCTTAAATTATTTATATTATGACCTCCGATCGTTATTCTAGGTATGCCCCTTATGAATCGTAAAATATTCTGAATACACATATTAAATAAAACTGGTGATAGCACACAACTTTGCCTAATCCCTTATTTTATTTGTTGAAACATTCCCTATTGTTTTCCATTTCTTATGGCCGCTGCTTGATGCCAGTACATGTTCTTTATTATTCTCAGATCTTTGCTGTCAACATTTATGGCTTCTGAAATTGTGGTTATTTCTTGGTGCTTCACTTTGTCAAATGCTTTGGTATAATCTATGAAACATAGGTATGGATCTGGTTTCACCTCTATGGCTCTTTCTACTAATGTATCATAGAGTAATGACATACAGGTTTTTATTTATGAGATGATTAAATGAAAAGGAAGCTGAAGTAGTAGCGATAAACGCATGGTACTCTTATTAACGAGCCATAGTTTGTAGACCCACTATTTTTGTTCATTACTAAACAAAATATTCCATGTTCCCCATTCATTACTAAACAAAATATTCCTTGTTCCCCATAAATTAATAAATAAAATATTCTTTTTTCCCTATTCATTACGAAACAAAATGCCCCCTTTTCCCAACTTATTATTAAACAAATTATTCCTTGTTCTCTATTCATTACGAAACAAATGTTCCTTGTTCCCCATTCATTACTAAACAAAATGTTCCTTTGAAGCAGTGATTATAAGGTGGAGGACAAATTGGAGTGTGTGGGAGAAGTCGAGAGGAAAGTGAGAAGGGTTAACTGAAATAGAATCATCGAGTCCACGGGGGAAGTGATAAGTAGTAAGGAGAATAGAAACATGGAGTCTCACGGGGGAAGTGATAAGTAGTAAGGAGAATAGAAACATGGAGTCTCACGGGGGAAATGATAAGTAGTAAGGAGAATAGAAACATCGAGTCTCACAAGGAAAAGTGATAAGTAGTAAGGAGAATAGAAACATTGAGTCTCACGGGGAAAAGTGATAAGTAGTAAGGAGAATAGAAACATCGAGTCCACGGGGAAAGTGATAAGTAGTAAGGAGAATAGAAACATCGAGTCTCACAAGGAAAAGTGATAAGTAGTAAGGAGAATAGAAACATTGAGTCTCACGGGGAAAAGTGATAAGTAGTAAGGAGAATAGAAACATCGAGTCCACGGGGAAAGTGATAAGTAGTAAGGAGAATAGAAACATCGAGTCTCACGGGGAAAATAAGGCGCAATTAGAAGTGAGGCAGAAATGTAAGACGGGATATGATTGGTTGGAAAGGGGGAAGTGAGGAAAAACGATAAGTTACAAGGTCAGTCGAGATGAAACGAGTGCTCAATGCGGACGAGGGTTTGTAGGCAATAGGTACCGTGTGCATAACTAGTTTAGTACCTAATAGTGTAGTAGAGTTAGTTCAGTTCGTGTGTGGCAGTTGAGTGAAACACACCGTGCTCCTGGATCAAGGCCAAGTAGATTTGTGTACCAGTGTAGATTCAAACAGAGGAGTTATGAAACTTAGAAACAACGAACAGTGTAGGTGATAGTGAGCTAGACAGCTCTCGCAGATTCATGTGCAAATTTGATTGTGATCTTATAAGGAGTGTGAAACCCAGACGCAACGAACAATTTAGGTGACAGGGAGACGACAGTGTTGCGGATTCAGGCTCAATGAGGAGCATGATATTATAATGTGGTTGTGAAGTCCAGTAGCAACGGACAAATTAGGTGACAGGGAACAAGATAGCTTTCACAGATTCAGGCTCAAGGATGAGTGTGACATTTTAATGTAGTTGTGGAAGTCAGAAGCAACGAACAAATTTAGGTGACAGGGGGCGAGACAGCTTCCGCAAATGTCACGTTCAATGATGAGTTTGATATTGTACTGTAGTTGTGAAGTTTAGAAGCAACGAACAGTTAGGTGACAGTGAGCGAAATAGCTATCACAGTTAATGTGTAACAAGGATTGAGATAGAGGAAGGAGTTATGAAACTTAGCAACAACGAACAGTGTAAGTGATAGTGAGCGAGATAGCTCTCGCCGAGTTACTGCTCAGCGATGAGTATGATGTGATAGAAGAGTTATGAATTCAAAGCAACGACTCAATCAGGTGAAAGTCAGCGAGACAGCGATCGCCGACTAATGCTCAAAAACGTGGTTGCTATTAGAGGCACGCACAGACAACCTTAGGAGAGTCCTCAGCATAGATCAGGGGCAGATAGCTGGCGGGAAGATTCCTGCGCAGTGTCTTCAAGAGAGTCCGACTGAGTGGAGTTGGCTCCAACGGGAGGTCACCAAAGTGCAGGGTGGCTTGAAGGGCATGGGTTATGCCTCGTGGTTACCATGTAATATGAGAAGTGCCACTGACAAACATGCTGTTGTGGTGATTGTGTAAATTGTTGTGCGAGGTTGACTGTCCATCAATAAACCTCGAGTGTGTATTTTACATGGTGTTCCTTGACTACTTCATAGAATGCAATCTGTATATGTCTGTGCCTAGCGAAGAACGAAAACTGGGAGGGGCCATCAAGCACAGGCCCATTGACGCAGATGCGGTGGCAACAACGAAACAGCGCGAAGTACCTTAGTACACGATCACGACAGATGGACAAGTGTGTGCCCGGGCTATGGATGAGTCCAACATCAAGCAAGCAAACGGCAGATAAGCAGCTACAGAATCCCGAGTCCAATCCAGGACACTCGGTCCAGGCCTGATACGAGGTCAGGAGGAGCTGTCCAGTGCAAGACGCCTCCAGGCAATCTACGTGCCTGCAACGCAACACAAGGCGTTGAGGTCAAACGCCAAATCGTTCCAATAAGCGTGTTCAAGTTTGTTATAAAGTATTCAGTGCTGGTATATTTAAGAACGGCGCTGTTATACCTTGTTCCCTACTCATTACTAAACAAAATATTCCTTGATCCCATACATTACTAAACAAAATATTCATTGTTCCCCATAATTAATAAATAAAATATTCCTTGTTCCCCATAAATTAATAAATAAAATATTCATTGTTCCCCATTCATTACTAAACAAAATATTCCTTGTTCCCTATTCATTACTATATAAAATATTCCTTGTTCTCTATTCATTACTATATAAAATATTCCTTGTTCCCCATTCATTAATAAATTTAAAAAATACCTTGTTCCACGTTCATTACTAAATAAAATATTCCTTGTTCCCCAGTCATTACGAAACAAAATTATCCTTGCTCCCAACTCATTATTAAACAAATTATTCCTTGTTCTCCATTCGTTACGAAAAACAATGTTCCTTGTTCCCCATTAATTACTAAACAAAATAATCCTGGGTCCGGCATGCTAATAGCACCACCATCGGTTCTACGGAGCTGGTGACACTTGTTGTTATCCTCAATTGTAAACATACAAGAAGGAACGGATTAATAACGAACAATGATGTACAGATGTGATAATGTTTTTTAGTGTACATGGATTGGGACGTGTAAACAACAATCATTCAAGTTAAAAGGAAATAACGAAACTGTTATGTCTTTTCTGCATTTTCATATTAGGCGGATACACCGAAAATAAATGAGATATTAGAAGAGATGATTAGAACTTTTAAAATGTGGATTTTTTAGAAACTATTGGGATGAGACGTTGGAGATGAAGCAAATAAAGTTTAGAAGCTGATGAACATTTTAAATAAATGAGCTAACAACAAATTAATTAAAACAAACAAAATGTTTCGTAAACATAATGGAATTTAATCAAATAAGGAAGTTGATTTGCAAAAAAAACAATTAGGGAAAAGGGCACACATGTAGGGTGGGGGAAAGAATTAATAATATTAGGTGTTGAAGTGAGGGACCAATTGAATAGATGAACAGTAGAATGTAACAATAAGGCAACACAATTGACAACACAAAGAAACATTATAGGCAGATGAGATGTGGATTATCACAAGAATGCTATGAATTTCATTAAAAGGAAAAAAAAATACAAATGAAGAAAATTTAAAACGAGTTGGAGATATCAGAACATCATGTCATTATCATACATGTTCAGAAAATAGTCATTCTATGTCAAGGTGACATCAAACCTCTATAAATCACTTGAAAAGATTGTCCACTAGAACCTGTTCAGAAAATAGTAATTCTATGTCAAGGTGACATCAAACCTCTATAAATCACTTGAAAAGACTGTCCACTAGAACCAGTTCAGAAAATAGTAATTCTATGTCAAGGTGACATCAAACCTCTATAAATCACTTGAAAAGATTGTCCACTAGAACCAGTTCAGAAAATAGTAATTCTATGTCAAGGTGACATCAAACCTCTATAAATCACTTTAAAAGATTGTCCACTAGAATCAGTTCAGAAAATAGTAATTCTATGTCAAGGTGACATCAAACCTCTATAAATCACTTGAAAAGATTGTCCACTAGAACCAGTTCAGAAAATAGTAATTCTATGTCAAGGTGACATCAAACCTCTATAAATCACTTTAAAAGATTGTCCACTAGAATCAGTTCAGAAAATAGTAATTCTATGTCAAGGTGACATCAAACCTCTATAAATCACTTTAAAAGATTGTCCACTAGAATCAGTTCAGAAATTCACGTATCTTGGATCCACAATTAGGAAAACCACTTCTCTTGATGATGAAATAAACAGCCGAACTGGTAAGGCAGCTACGACTTTCGGCAAACTCACAGAAAGGTCCTGGAACAACACGAAACTAACATTGAAGAACAAACACTTAATATATCAAACTTGTGTGCTTAGTACACTATTATATGGATCCGAAACCTGGACAACAAACTCAAACCAGGAAAAAAGACTAAATGTCTTCCACATGCGATGTCTCCGCAGAATAATCCACACCAAATGGCAAGACAAAATGATCAACTTAACTGTCCTTGAACGCGCTAAGATCCCAACAATCATGTCGATGTGCAGAAGCCGAAGATAAAGATGGCTGGGGCACCTTCAGCGAATGGAAGAAAAACGCCCCCCCCCCCAGCAAATACTATACAGTGAACTAACACAAGGAAAAAGACAAATCGGCAGATCTAAACTTCGATATAGAGATATCTGAATGACTTCTCCATCTGTGAAAATGACTGGGAAAATCTAGCTATAGTGATCGTACATCATGGAGAGCATGTATAAGGAATGGTATAACATCATTTAAGACTGTGCTAAGGCAAAACGTAGAAGAGATAAGACTCATGAAAAAGGATGGAAAACCCTGTGGATCAGTGGACCTGACTTGTTCGTTCTGTGGCCGTGTGTGTTTGTCAAACACTGGCAGAATTAGCCACGAGAGAAGCTGTTCGACAAAAACAAAACCACAAAAAATACACAATAGCCTCCAATACATCGTTTGACAATACGAAAAGGGCCATATATAATCAATTCACACAATAGCCTCCACTAGACCGTCTGACAAGACAAAAAATGCCATATATAATCAATTCACACAATAGCCTCCACTAGACCGTCTGACAAGACAAAAAGGGCCAAATATAATCAATTTACTCTATAGCCTCCACTAGACCGTCTGACAAGACAAAAATGGCCATATATAATCAATTTACTCTATAGCCTCCACTAGACCGTCTGACAAGACAAAAAGGGCCATATATAATGAATTTACTCTATAGCCTCCACTAGACCGTCTGACAAGACAAAAAGGGCCATACATAATGAATTTACTCTATAGCCTCCACTAGACCGTCTGACAAGACAAAAAGGGCCATATATAATCAATTTACTCTATAGCCTCCACTAGACCGTCTAACAAGACAAAAAGGGCCATATATAATCAATTTAAACTATAGCCTCCACTAGACCGTCTGACAAGACAAAAAGGACCATATACCAGTTTGATATCTTCAAAATCATCTTGAAGAGATAATCATCATTTATTGTACCTGTCATGTGAAAAGAAGACATTGAGAATACTATAGCAACAAGCAGAATGAATGGAAAGAAGAGCAGAGAAAA
Source organism: Megaustenia siamemsis (assembly GCA_032433765.1). NCBI lineage: Eukaryota > Metazoa > Mollusca > Gastropoda > Stylommatophora > Ariophantidae > Megaustenia > Megaustenia siamemsis. Next base: position 29,481,648 of record JAVIAB010000160.1, on the reverse strand, counting down.
CCCAAGAGAAAGAATATTTAACAGTTTATCCAAATAGAATAATAAAAGATCACCAATTGAAATTATGATATGTATGAAGAAGGACCGAGTGATGTGGAGAGCGATGATCGCCTACGCCAATCGACATGGCACCTGATGATGGTGAACAATAGGGCAATAGTTGACGTAAAAGTATCAAACCATCAATGTTAGCGGAACAAGATGATGATGATGAATATATAACCGCTTGGAGAAAGCAACAAATCCTGTAGAGACGTCTCCAACCTTCCAGTACGTTCACTAACCATAACGTTGGTAGCAGTTTGAGACCAGTTTTGGAAAAAAAAGGGACAAAATATTGATGAAAACCACTGGACCTTTACGTGGTCTCGGAATCCCCTTTTTGTCCCCACATAATTACAGCTCAAATAAAAATCTTTTAATATCTAGCCACGTGCAGGACAAAGCCAATGGGATTGCATCTCCCAGATCATGCTGATCGCTACGGTTGCCATGAATGACGAACGTGCAGCTTATCGAATTTTGGACCCGCAATACTTTTTTTTTATATTCTGCATTCAAATCAAGCTTAAATGATAATAATAGAAGTTGTATAATGAAGTGCGAATTAGATGAAATTTGAGTTTTCTTTTATTTTAACTTTTCTTGCCTCTGTTTAATCTTGCTTTTTTAAAATCTTTCCAGTGTTGCGTCGATCTTCAACGGGAATTTTCTCATCATTTCTATTCTTTGTTATCACTTGTAGTCTCTACTGGAGTAATTCATCTTTATGAGCTGTGCTTTAATAGCTCGTCTCAAAATTGTTCTAGGTCCTCCCTGTTTCCTCTTTTAACGTGGGCTCCAGCTAAGAGCTTGTCTAGTAATGCTTGCTGTTCACTTTTGAAGAATTTGTTCCATAAATCATATTTCTCATTACCTTTATTATCAACACGTACATTACCTGCTGGATTGGGTAATGTTATCAACACGTACATTACCTGCTGGGTTGAGTGATGTTATCAACACGTACATTACCTGCTGGATTGAGTGGTGTTATCAACACGTACATAACCTGCTGGGTTGAGTGATGTTATCAACACGTACATTACCTACTGGATTGAGTGATGTTATCAACACGTACATTACCTGCTGGGTTGAGTGATGTTATCAACACGTACATTACCTGCTGGGTTGAGTGATGTTATCAACACGCATATTACCTGCTGGATTGAGTGGTGTTATCAACACGTACATAACCTGCTGGGTTGAGTGATGTTATCAACACGTACATTACCTGCTGGGTTGAGTGATGTTATCAACACGTATATTACCTACTGGATTGAGTGATGTTATCAACACGTACATTACCTACTGGATTGAGTGATGTTATCAACCCGTACATTACCTGCTGGGTTGAGTGATGTTATCAACACGTACATAACCTGCTGGGTTGAGTGATGTTATCAACACGTATATTACCTACTGGATTGAGTGATGTTATCAACACGTACATTACCTACTGGATTGAGTGATGTTATCAACCCGTACATTACCTGCTGGGTTGAGTGATGTTATAAACACGCACATTACCTGCTGGGTTGAGTAATGTTATCAACACGCACATTACCTACTGGATTGAGTGGTGTTATCAACACGTACATAACCTGCTGGATTGAGTGATCTTATTAACATGTAGAGTACCTGTTGGGTTGAGTGATGTTATCAACACGTACATTACCTACTTGGTTGAGTGATGCTATCAACACGTGAATTACCTACTTAGTTGAGTGAAGTTATCAATACGTACATTACCTACTTGGTTGAGCGATGTTATCAATACATCAGCTGGATCAAATGATGCCGAGTGATGGCGTCTTTCCGGAACTTTCAATCTATACAGTCACTTAACATTCCTATTCTGACTTTCTACCAAGTTATTCTCTTAAACTATTTAGTATTGTTTTCCTTGTTTCCTTTTAGCTCATTTCCCTTGTTTCGCTCATGTGGTCACAATTTATTTAATCTATGCTCTTCCCTTTACATGACACGCAAAATGCCGATTGTATCATGAGTTTGGCAAACTTGATTTCGCTTATATTGGAAAGTCCTCAATGTATTGGAAAGTCCTCATTGTATTGGAAAGTCCTCAATGTATTGGAAAGTCCTCAATGTATTGGAAAGTCCTCATTGTATTGGAAAGTCCTCAATGTATTGGAAAGTCCTCATTGTATTGGAAAGTCCTCAATGTATTGGAAAGTCCTCAATGTATTGGAAAGTCCTCATCGTATTGGAAAGTCCTCAATGTATTGGAAAGTCCTCATTGTATTGGAAAGTCCTCAATGTATTGGAAAGTCCTCATTGTATTTGAAAGTCCTCAATGTATTGAAAAGTCCTCATTCTATTGGAAAGTCCTCATTGTATTGGAAAGTCCTCATTGTATTGGAAAGTCCTCATTGTATTGGAAAGTCCACAATGTATTGGAAAGTCCTCATTGTATTGGAAAGTCCTCATTGTATTGGAAAGTCCTCAATGTATTGGAAAGTCATCAATGTATTAGAAAGTCCTCATTGTATTGGATAGTCCTCATTGTATTGGGAAGTCCACAATGTATTGTGAAGTCCACAATGTATCGTGAAGTCCTCAATGTATTGGGAAGTCCTCAATGTATTGGAAAGTCCTCATTGTATTGGAAAGTCCTCAATGTATTGGAAAGTCCTCATTGTATTGGAAAGTCCTCAATGTATTGGAAAGCACGTATTGTATTGGAAAATCCTCATTGTTTTGGGAAGTCCTCAATGTATTGGAAAGTCCTCAGTGTATTGGAAAGTCCTCATTGTATTGGAAAGTCCTCAATGTATTGGAAAGCACGTATTGTATTGATAAGCCCTCATTGTTTTGGGAAGTCCTCAATGTATTGGAAAGTCCTCATTGTATTGGAAAGTCCTCAATGTATTGGAAAGTCCTCAATGTATTGGAAAGTCCTCAATGTATTGGGAAGTCCTCAAAGTATTGGAAAGTCCTCAATGTATTGGAAAGTCCTCATTGTATTGGAAAATCCTCATTGTATTGGAAAGTCCTCAATGTATTGGAAAGTCCACAATGTATTGGGAAGTCCTCAATGTATTGGAAAGTCCTTTTTGTTTTGGAAAGTCCTCAATGTATTGGAAAGTCCTCATTGTATGGAAAGTCCTCAATGTATTAGAAAGTCCTCATTGTATTGGAAAGTCCTCAATGTATTGGGAAGTCCTCATTGTATTGGAAAGTCCTCATTGTATTGGAAAGTCCGCATTGTATTGGAAAGTCCACAATGTATTGGGAAGTCCTCAATATATTGGGAAGTCCTCAATGTATTGGGAAATCCTCAATATATTGGAAAGTCCTCATTGTATTGGAAAGTCCTCAATGTATTGGGACGTCCTCAATGTATTGGAAAATCCTCATTGTATTGGAAAGTCCTCAATGTATTGGAAAGTCCACAATGTATTGGGAAGTCCTCATTGTATTGGAAAGTCCTCATTGTATTGGAAAGTCCTCAATGTATTGGAAAGTTCTCAATGAATTGGAAAGTCCTCATTGTATTGGAAAGTCCTCTATGAATCGGAAAGTCCTCATTGTATTGGAAAGTCCTCTATGTATTGGGAAGTCCTCATTGTATTGGAAAGTCAACAATGTATTGGAAAGTCCTCAATGTATTGGAAAGTCCTCATGGTATTAGAAAGCCCCCATTGTTTTGGGAAGTCCTCAATGTATTGGAAAGTCCTCAATGTATTGGAAAGTCCTCAATGTATTGGAAAGTCCTCATTGTATTGGAAAGTCCTCAATGTATTGAAAAGTCCTCATTGTATTGGAAAGTCCTCACTGCATCGGAAAGCACTAAACTCAGTAGCTCCGGCAGCAAACCAGACTTGGAATATGATGAAACTGCAACAAAGAACACTTTTCAGACAGAGCCTCAACGGTTCCTGCCGTCTATCCGCCATATTGACCGGAAGTCCAAAACAGGAGTTCTCGAGTTTGATTCCCACCACAGGCGGTGGAACATTTGCCAAAAATGGAACTCACAGTTCAACCTTCCCCCGGTCTCCTTGTAGTGCGGTCAGAAGTCTAGCCCTATCTGAAAAGGACGCACCAGGAGGCCCCGTGTGCACTCGCGCACGTTAAAGAATCGTCGGCAGTTAAAGTCGGAAAAAGTAGGCAAAACATGGCCACTGTCCGGGCAATAAATTGTTAAGCAAATCTACCTATCCATGTCGAAGATGGATGCGTCGTGCCAAAAGGTGCAGATATCGTGATTATGCCTTAGACGAGCAACACAACGCAAGCGCGCTCACTATTAGGGTGAACGCTAACGAGAAAGACTGTTTCATCCGTTTTGCTCATGTTTCGATACTCCAATTGTTTACGATGAATGCTGATATCGTATGGCAGAGAACAGTTGGCTGTGTTCACTTTCTATGCGGTTTCGCCTTATGTCTTTTGGCGTGTGCTGAGACTGCTATGAAGGGACTACAGCTACCTTTCTTTGTTTGGGAGATGAGTTAGTAATTCGGATGATTCCACTGGCATGGCGGCTGAACAATTATGGATTTTAATTCGTTTGCAGTGATACCGGGGCCTTCCGTAACCAAATAACCAAAGAATCAAAGAGAGAGACTTCACCATTCAAACTAGTGAGTCGCGCCAGAGCGACTGATGAAGACATTCATAAACGTGGAGTTTAGTTTGGAAAAATATGAGCATTAATATCATACTCTCCCCACTCCCTTCCCAAACCATCACCAATCCACCTCAACCCCACTTTTCCATTCGCAACATGATACGGCGAGTAAACTATACTTCTAAAAAAATAACATTTACCTTTGTAGCACGAAGCTTTTTATTTTTTTAATGACAACTACATGAGCAATATCTCATCGCTGTTAGTTAGTGTTACTCCCTGTCCACATTTTTTGTTAAGGAAAATTAACTTTGCTTTCCTGAATTTGTGTATTTCCCATAACTATCCCAAAATTTCGTTAATTTCCCATAACTATCCCATAATTTCTTTCATTTCCCATAACTATCCCATAATTTCTTTCATTTCCCATACCTATCCCATAATTTCTTTCATTTCCCATAACTATCCCATAACTTCTATTTTTTCAGAACTTTCCCATAATTTCCTATATTTTCGATAACTATCCCATAATTTCTATTTTCCAGAACTCCTCTAGTGTCTTTTAACTCACAATCTATTTTCATACTAGATCACCTCCTTTCCAACTCACTTTACTCGTTCATACTCTCTTCTTCGTCATTCACTTACTGTCTCTGAACTTTCCATTCTTGCATCCTCTCTTCAAAGATAACAGTATCAATTTCCTGTTAATCAATTCATTATATTTCCCCATCCCCCTTTCTTCAATATCTGGAACATTCTTTATTTTCAGTTTCAATTATTTTTTTTTTCATACTCCTTTCACACCTCATAATTTCTCTTTAATTTCTACTTTCCTTTCACAACCACCCCTCTCATCCCATTATTCCCCAGATTCTTGCATAGTCTATTCTTTCTTCCTCAATTTCTGTATACTTCGCACAATAACTTGAAAACTCACCTTCAATATCCAAATTTCTTTTATACCGTCTTATTTCTTCCTTCCTAATTTATTGTACTCTCTGCTTTCTTTCATTGTGTGTTTCCATACACTCCCATTTTCCTCAAAATTCTTGAATACTACCCCATTCTTTCCCATATTCCTTGTGTACTTTCTTAATTTAGTTTATACTTTCTCCTTTCTTCCACATGTTCTTGAAAACACTCACCTTTCGTCTCCTATTAAATACTGTTTCCTTTCTTCCCCATGTTCTGGTATACTGTCTCCTATCTTCGCTATGTTGTGGAAAACACTCTCTTTTCTTCTTTTCTTCTCCGATTCCTTGAAACACTCTCCTTTCTTCCTCCCTCTCCCCCCCTGCTGTGGAATACTTTTATCTTTCATTTTTATTATTTTGTTTACTGTCAGATGTCTTTCCAGCTTCTTGCATCCCTCCACTTTATTTTAGTTTTTACAAAAGGACAATGTTTACTGAAATTACTTGTAAAATTAAAAAAGAACTGAATGTAAGAATAACAAAGAACTGAATGTAAGAATAACAAAGAACTGAATGTAAGAATAACAAAGAACTAAATGTAAGAATAACAAAGAACTAAATGTAAGAATAACAAAGAACTAAGTGTAAGAATAACAAAGAACTAAGTGTAAGAATAACAAAGAACTGAATGTAAGAATAACAAAGAACTGAATGTAAGAATAACAAAGAACTGAATGTAAGAATAACAAAGAACTGAATGTAAGAATAACAAAGAACTAAATGTAACAACACAAAAACAACATCTAGGAATGTATTGCACTAATCTTGATTGACGTCCAGAATTAACAAATTAAACAGATTGAATATGCTAGTGTATCTCACAACAAGAATAACAACAGAGTAAACAGTAACCGAAGGATGAGGAAAACCTACAAACAGAAGGATTAAAAATATTATCCTAACCCGCACTAATTACAGTTAATCACACAACAGAATAAAGCAGGAAATATTGTCAATGAAGTGGACTAAAACAGAACTGGAAAGATCTTAAATCCAATCAGAAGTTTGTAGTAGGAAAACAAAGCCTGAGCTTAAAATTCTGGCAACATTTCTTGAGTGTAAACAGAACCGATCGTTAAATTCACAAGGAAAGACATGATGACACAAACACATTCTTGTACAGTATCTGTTCCCACAAGCTCACGATAATGACTTTCTTTGGTGAGTTTCTCCCCCCTCTCCTCCACCCCTATAAGAAGCTCACACTCCCCGCGTTATTCCTCAACCACAACTCTACCTAATGGGGTTCAACAGTTCGGTTCGCACGCAATAGGAACTGCTCTTTCGATCAAACTAAAATACGCATGATCTGATCTGTGTTCCAGGGGCGTAGGCAGAGAAATGTCGGAGAAAATAGAGGAGACTAGAGTAAGATGTAATGAAAGTAAGGAGAACAAGAAAACAACATCAAGTGACATTGTCCGACCCCGTCACTAGAGCGAGAATTTAAACTCTGCATCTCCCTCGACGCTACTAGGTGTATGAGATGAAGTAAAAATGAAGAATATGAAGGATTCTACCTGGCTACATAGTTCAGAAACAGATGAAGTAGAAATGAAGAATATGAAGGATTCTACCTGGCTACATAGTTCAGAACCAGATGAAGCAACTGATAAAGACTATACTCCGAATTCAGTAGTCGCTCTCGTAACAGAATAAACATGTTGAAATAAAAAGATGAGATTTTAGTTGGAAGGCAACCTTTTATGTTAATATATCATGCTGAAGACGGATGTGTTGGGCCAAAATATAGCATCCTTGAATGAATTGAATTCGTCATTCGCTGGACATTGCGGGACTTGCTGAGGAGGAATCTGAGCACATATGGACATGTTCGAAGTGCATTGATGATGACCCGCAAATAACTCAATAACTCAAAAGCAGCATACTGTTAAACATCGCATAGAGTATCCTCGTGTGCTTAACGATCGGTCGAGGGAAATGAAGATGAAAGAGAATTGAAAGAGAAGAAAAGGAGGATAAGAAGAAGGTAGAGAAAAAGAAGACGAAGGAGAAGGCCGAGAAGAACAATCTTTTCTACATTCATCATCATCATCATTGAGTGCCGTTTCCGCATCGAAGGTTGGCTACCATGGAGCGCCATTCCACTCTGTCACTTGCTTTGTTGGTGCAAATTGTCATAAGTTGACTTGTCCATCTTTTGATGTTACTCGTCCATGTTAGTCTTGATCTGCCTCTTTTACCTTGTATTTTCCTTTCCAAGAATACTTTTAGTAGGCTGTCGTGATTTCCACATTGGATGGTTTAATTGTTTTTTATATTTCTATTAACAATGATCGCTGCAAGCAGTCAATGACCGGCTACCGTAGTGAATTCATCATATAGGGTCAGTGTCGTCTCTTGAAATATTCATGTCATTGGAGAGATAGAAAGGGGAGGGAGTGTTGAAATAAAACTTATTATAAAACTACACTTTGTGGGGGCCAGTGCTCTTCCTCGTTATTTCTGTTTCTTCTCGTTGAGGCTGGTTTCCAATTTCTTTTATCAGCTGGATAAAGTGGAGAGCCCAAAGCTGTGTTTAAACACTGCAGGGCAGTAACTGATTACCCCTATTTTTTTTCCTAATTCAACTTAACAGAATACTTCAAGTCTGGTCTAAATGAGTCGTATTTGAATCAATTTCTGCCCACCACATTGTATCTGAAGATCAACTGCTTCGCTTTCCCTACGGGGATACATAGTTCTTGTGATGGTTTGCGCATCTCTTCAGGATGTTTGTTGTCGGACAACATGGTTATCAGTGATTGTGAGTTTGGTATTTATTTATAACAAGAGGCAATAGGAGAGTGCATCTCACGATTTTGTGTGCCTGATAAATAACACAACAAATAGAAAACACACTATAACTGTTCGCTCTGTCATCATCCCCAGGGGAGACGCGATAGCTCAGTGGTTAGTGAACTGGACTACCAAGGTCAAGAGGTAGGGTCCGATCCCAAACGACGGCTTCCGGGTTCACCCAGCCTTTAATGGGCACCGGATTTTTTTCTGGTAAAGTAAAGCGGCACGGGCGCAATCTTCTTATTCCTCTTCTTTCTTTTCTCTTTTCACTGGTACCTAAAAAGTGTCGTGGTTTATATCATTTGTCGTTCTTGAGCTGCTCAAATTGTCTGAATTAGTGACGGGCGTAATACCGACCACATTACCCCAAAAATCATGTGCCGAAGGTCGGTAAAATGTATGGTCACTAACACCATATTCCCTATATGCCACTTGGCGGGACTGGGCACTTAACTTTTTATTTACTGTCATCATCGTCAAGTTCCGAGCCTACTGGCTTAGGCGATCATGTCTCTCTACAACTTTCTATCCCCACAGCTATGTTGATAACTTCAAATTAACCTTCATTTTAAACTGTCTTGTATATTATCTATTTTCCCTCCATTTGTTCGAATGCTCCACCATTGCTTTAGTAGTAAGGAATACCTGTATACATGCACCAAAAGTGTAGACACATTTTTTATAGGTTCTATATAAAACATGTCTGCACATTTTATAATAATGTGGCTGCTCATTTTTTTTTCTAAGCATCCGGGCATTCTGGCGGTGACCCCTACGGCCTGTGACTTGTGACCCGTGACTCGCCCATGCTGGGTCGGCTGTGGTTGTTTGGTTGACAGGTGCGGGCGTCTCGTGATGTAATGTGGTATTGTTAGGGATTTAAATGCTGACAGGTAGCGGTGACCTTCTTAGGGGATCTAGGAAAAATTAAAATGCGTGTAAAAAAAAAACAGTGTGAACATGCTGACTCGTGTTCTCTCTCTCTCTCTCCTCACTTTATTCTGCATAAGTTTTTAGTGTTTGTCCATATCTTCACTGTAACACGTGTTTGAATATCAATAAATAATTAGATAAAATACCTTCTTTAACCTCTATCACAAACACAGTATACCCCAGCATACCCTCATCCGCATCATCAAGTACCGGTTGGTGTAGAGTGTTCATCCACAACTTTCGATCTCTAACGAAATAATAAAACTGGGAGTTTTAAAGTGTTACACCGGGGTGACGGCGACGTGCTGTAAGGCGAATGTTTACTTTTCAAATCTATTAGCGAGTCGCGGTTATAAAACTTGGGGAAAGCGGTATTGCAGGGGTGAATATGTCGTGTGTCATGTGCTTAAAATTTGAAGAAAGGAGTACCTGATTCAGTGGTTATATCTGCTGTAAGTGTGGTTGAGTATTATCCTTTAAAGTGTCTGTGTGCTGATATCAGGTGACCATAAGACCAGATGTTTAAAAAAAAATAACAAGTTGGTTGTGATGATTCTAAAATTGGAGAAAAGGGGTGTTTTCCCTTTTGATTGTTCGTCTCATCATCATCACCATGACCACCCACATGTACTTTCTCTCTCTCTCTCTCTCTCTCTCTCTCTCTCTCTCTTCAGATTCAAGTTAAAGGAAGTCAAATAAAACAATTACTTTCTATATTTAATGTCGCAATTTTTTTAGTAATACAGCAGTGAACATATATTTGAAAATATATTACTGTCCGATTGATGAATTTATTAATTTTAACCGTCTGGGCTTCCTCCCTCCTGTTTTGGTGATACTGTCTGTTTGTGTTAAAAGTCTATAAAAATATATGTTACTGTCCGGTTGATGAATTTGGGCGTCCATGGGCTCCACGAAGCCGAAATATCCACGCGGTGAGCAAACGATAAATGATACTGTCGTTAATATGTTGTCTCGACTAAAAAGGCATGAAAATTATGTTAAGCTTCGCACCACGACACTTAAAAATTATATAATAAACACAATATAAAACACACGTGCTGCTAAACAAATCTTGCAACACCCGTGGTTTGTAGACGAATGGAACGTGAGAAATCCGCTCAATAAAGTTTAATATATCCATGTGTTTGGGAGGCAAACCGTAGGAATCGAAATACTCACATTCTCCGAGACCGTTGTAAAAGAGGGCCACCCAATACTCACCAGGTTTGTTGGCAGGGTCGATGTTTATGACAAAGGCTGCAGTCGCGGTTAGGTCGATGCTTGGTGGTAAGTGGTTTCGTGGAAGGTCCACTAACAAGGGAACAACGTCGAACGAAAATATCCGACATCAAAAGGTTGTAAATCTCCCCCGTGTTTATTTTCTTTCTCTCAAACGGCGAAGTCTGTTAGAACCTGCCGTGTCTTGGATACCTCGAGTACTGAGTTAAACTCGGCGTAGACGATAACCTGTAGGGGAGTAGTTCTGGGAGCGGCGAATTTGAGCTCTATTGACAAATGTCCGTTTGTGTCTAGCTCAAAGTGGGACCCTTCTAGTAGGCTGGAGGAGAGGTCAAAACCAAATAGACAAAATCCGTCCTTGAACTCTCGATAATTAATGTTATTCACATCGTCTTTACCAATCAGATCCATGGCCAAATGTGTACCAATGAAGGCTCTCGCGTGTTGATTTAGTTCAAAGTCCATAGTTAGAGTCTTTCCGGAAATACATTTCCCGTCGAACGTCAGGCTCATATAAGTGAAACCCAAGTGTTGAAAATTGAACAACAGACCTATCATGAACAATGATGTTGAATACATCATTAGAGGGCATGAGTTTGATCTTTACATCGGCTATGTTTAACATGTAACGGTCCTGCAGAAAGACATCAGAGTGCAAATGACCCATCATTTCAACCTCCTTATTCCCCGAAGTTGAATTGCGCCGTGTTTTAAATCCCTATTTGTCTTTCATATTACCGTGGTGGCCCGCAGTTTCTTTGTAGAACAGAGTGGCCGTCAAGTATTCTGTTTTCGGATCCTCTCCTTAGTTTAGCGTAGCCTCAAACACTGCTCTAAAAGGATAGGTATTCTCCAATGGTGTAACCAACGTGTCGTTTAGAGATACGTCCACTTGGGAAAATAGACTGTGAAGATAATTGTTGACTGGCTCTATCTCAGCATCCGATGATACACTATTCCCGTTGGGGAGGGTAATCATGATCCGCAGATGCAAAAACGTGTTGAAAAGATCTAGATACTCCTCGCTGTTTCCAGAAATGAAAAAAAAAAACTTGATGGGTATGCCATGCGATAAGGCCGCGATTGGACGAATTTCATTAAATTGGCCAGAGTCTAGGGATGTCTGTGTGGGTGGAACGCTAAACAAATCCAACCCAGAGTGAAGACATTCAAACGACTTGGGGTGAATGAGAGACATTATTCATCGAAAATATCCTTTGCCACCGACACCCTCGTCTTCGTCTTCTAGTTGTGCGCCGAATGAAGGGGGGACTGTCAAGCTGTCGTTTGTATCCTCTTCGTAACGGGTTCTCCAGGTGGAGGTACCTTCATAACTCGCTTTCTGCTTTGTCGTCGTCGTAAACCACTTCCTGATTGTTTGTTACCACTCAGGTGGTCTACGGCCCCGTGTATCAACCGCTCACCGGCATCCTTAGCTCGTTCTTTGAAAGATTCATCAACATTTCTCCCGGTTAATGCGTCCTGTGCGACCTGCAGGCCGGTCCCCAATCCTTCTCTGCCCCCTGTTTTTAACCAGTGTAAAATAGCCCTCCCGATTCCTCGACCGCTCTGACTTCGACCTCCTATAAACACGGGCATTTCATCACCCGCTTGACAGCAGTAAAAGTCTTCGTATAACTCAACATGGCTATGAAGGGGTGTATGTCTCACCATTATACGAGATCGAGATGTTTCTTCCTTCAAACGTGTACCGTTAGCACCGACGTCCCGCTGGTAAATGGGATGGTTTTTCCATGTTCGTTGGCTAAAAGGATTTCCACTGTGTCGAACGAAAATTTGCTCAGGGAGACGTTGTGAGGCTTATCGTAGATCTGAAACACCACGGTGTGATTTCTGTTGAGAACAGGCTCGCTCCTGAGGAGAGGTACCATCACATCCCCGACCAGTTTGGGTGAAACGAAATCGGAGTAGACGTAGACAATTTTCGCAACACTTTCCAAGTCCATTGCGCCCACGCTGTAGATATCGGGAGCTGCGTCTGTTATACAGGTCATGGGGAAGGCTAACATTGCCTTCAATGGGCTGCATTGCCTGTTTAGTAGTGAGGTCCTGTCTAGTAGTGAGGTCTTGTCTAATAGCGAGTTCCTATCTAGTAGCGAGGTCGTGTCCAGTAGTGAGGACCTGTTTAGTATTGTGCTCTTGTCTAGTAGAGAGGTAGTTTATAGTAGTAAGGTCTTGTCTAGTAGTAAGGTTATGTCTAGTAGTGAGCTCCTGTCTAGTAGTGATCTGCTGTCTTTTAGCTAGCTCCTGTCTAGTAGTGAGTTCATGTCTAGTAGTGAGTTCATGTCTAGTAGTGAGTTCATGTCTAGTAGTGAGTTCATGTCTAGTAGTGAGTTCATGTCTAGTAGTGAGTTCATGTCTAGTAGTGAGTTCATGTCTAGTAGTGAGTTCATGTCTAGTAGTGATCTCCTGTCTAGTAGCGAGTTCATGTCTAGTAGCGATCTGCTGTCTTTTAGCTAGCTCCTGACTAGTAGTGAGTTCATGTCTAGTAGCGAGCTCCTGTCTAGTAGTGAGTTCATGTCTAGTAGCGAGCTCCTGTCTAGTAGTGAAGTCTTGTCTAATAGCGAGTTCCTATCTAGTAGCGAGGTCGTGTCCAGTAGTGAGGACCTGTTTAGTATTGAGCTCTTGTCTAGTAGAGAGGTAGTTTATAGTAGTGAGGTCTTGTCTAGTAGTAAGGTTATGTCTAGTTGTGAGCTCCTGTCTAGTAGTGATCTGCTGTCTTTTAGCTAGCTCCTGACTAGTAGTGAGTTCATGTCTAGTAGTGAGTTCATGTCTAGTAGCGAGTTCATGTCTAGTAGTGAGTTCATGTCTAGTAGTGAGTTCATGTCTAGTAGTGAGTTCATGTCTAGTAGTGAGTTCATGTCTAGTAGTGAGTTCATGTCTAGTAGCGAGCTCCTGTCTAGTAGTGAGTTCATGTCTAGTAGTGAGCTCCTGTCTAGTAGTGAGTTCATGTCTAGTAGTGAGTTCATGTCTAGTAGCGAGCTCCTGTCTAGTAGTGAGCTCCTGTCTAGTAGTGAGTTCATGTCTAGTAGTGAGTTCATGTCTAGTAGTGAGTTCATGTCTAGTAGTGAGTTCATGTCTAGTAGTGAGTTCATGTCTAGTAGTGAGTTCATGTCTAGTAGTGAGTTCATGTCTAGTAGCGAGCTCCTGTCTAGTAGTGAGCTCCTGTCTAGTAGTGAGTTCATGTCTAGTAGCGAGCTCCTGTCTAGTAGTGAGCTCCTGTCTAGTAGCGAGCTCCTGTCTAGTAGTGAGCTCCTGTCTAGTAGTGAGTTCATGTCTAGTAGTGAGTTCATGTCTAGTAGTGAGCTCCTGTCTAGTAGTGAGTTCATGTCTAGTAGTGAGTTCATGTCTAGTAGCGAGCTCCTGTCTAGTAGTGAGTTCATGTCTAGTAGTGAGCTCCTGTCTAGTAGTGAGTTCATGTCTAGTAGCGAGCTCCTGTCTAGTAGTGAGTTCATGTCTAGTAGCGAGCTCCTGTCTAGTAGTGAGTTCATGTCTAGTAGTGAGCTCCTGTCTAGTAGTGAGTTCATGTCTAGTAGTGAGCTCCTGTCTAGTAGTGAGTTCATGTCTAGTAGCGAGTTCATGTCTAGTAGTGAGTTCATGTCTAGTAGCGAGTTCATGTCTAGTAGTGAGTTCATGTCTAGTAGTGAGTTCATGTCTAGTAGCGAGTTCATGTCTAGTAGTGAGTTCATGTCTAGTAGCGAGTTCATGTCTAGTAGCGAGTTCATGTCTAGTAGTGATCTCCTGTCTAGTAGTGAGTTCATGTCTAGTAGCGAGTTCATGTCTAGTAGCGAGTTCATGTCTAGTAGCGAGTTCATGTCTAGTAGTGAGTTCATGTCTAGTAGCGAGTTCATGTCTAGTAGCGAGTTCATGTCTAGTAGCGAGTTCATGTCTAGTAGCGAGTTCATGTCTAGTAGTGAGTTCATGTCTAGTAGTGAGTTCATGTCTAGTAGTGAGTTCATGTCTAGTAGTGAGTTCATGTCTAGTAGTGAGTTCATGTCTAGTAGTGAGTTCATGTCTAGTAGTGAGTTCATGTCTAGTAGTGAGTTCATGTCTAGTAGTGAGTTCATGTCTAGTAGTGAGTTCATGTCTAGTAGTGAGTTCATGTCTAGTAGCGAGTTCATGTCTAGTAGCGAGTTCATGTCTAGTAGCGAGTTCATGTCTAGTAGCGAGTTCATGTCTAGTAGTGAGTTCATGTCTAGTAGTGAGTTCATGTCTAGTAGCGAGTTCATGTCTAGTAGCGAGTTCATGTCTAGTAGTGAGTTCATGTCTAGTAGTGAGTTCATGTCTAGTAGTGAGTTCATGTCTAGTAGTGAGTTCATGTCTAGTAGCGAGTTCATGTCTAGTAGCGAGTTCATGTCTAGTAGTGAGTTCATGTCTAGTAGCGAGTTCATGTCTAGTAGTGATCTCCTGTCTAGTAGTGAGTTCATGTCTAGTAGCGAGTTCATGTCTAGTAGCGAGTTCATGTCTAGTAGTGAGCTCCTGTCTAGTAGTGAGTTCATGTCTAGTAGCGAGCTCCTGTCTAGTAGTGAGTTCATGTCTAGTAGTGAGCTCCTGTCTAGTAGTGAGTTCATGTCTAGTAGTGAGCTCCTGTCTAGTAGTGAGTTCATGTCTAGTAGCGAGTTCATGTCTAGTAGTGAGTTCATGTCTAGTAGCGAGTTCATGTCTAGTAGTGAGTTCATGTCTAGTAGTGAGTTCATGTCTAGTAGCGAGTTCATGTCTAGTAGTGAGTTCATGTCTAGTAGCGAGTTCATGTCTAGTAGCGAGTTCATGTCTAGTAGTGAGTTCATGTCTAGTAGTGAGTTCATGTCTAGTAGTGAGTTCATGTCTAGTAGTGAGTTCATGTCTAGTAGTGAGTTCATGTCTAGTAGTGAGTTCATGTCTAGTAGCGAGTTCATGTCTAGTAGTGAGTTCATGTCTAGTAGTGAGTTCATGTCTAGTAGCGAGTTCATGTCTAGTAGTGAGTTCATGTCTAGTAGTGAGTTCATGTCTAGTAGCGAGTTCATGTCTAGTAGTGAGTTCATGTCTAGTAGCGAGTTCATGTCTAGTAGCGAGTTCATGTCTAGTAGTGAGTTCATGTCTAGTAGTGAGTTCATGTCTAGTAGCGAGTTCATGTCTAGTAGTGAGTTCATGTCTAGTAGTGAGTTCATGTCTAGTAGTGAGTTCATGTCTAGTAGTGAGTTCATGTCTAGTAGTGAGTTCATGTCTAGTAGTGAGTTCATGTCTAGTAGTGAGTTCATGTCTAGTAGTGAGTTCATGTCTAGTAGTGAGTTCATGTCTAGTAGTGAGTTCATGTCTAGTAGCGAGTTCATGTCTAGTAGTGAGTTCATGTCTAGTAGTGAGTTCATGTCTAGTAGTGAGTTCATGTCTAGTAGCGAGTTCATGTCTAGTAGCGAGCTCCTGTCTAGTAGCGAATTCATGTCTAGTAGTGAGTTCATGTCTAGTAGTGAGTTCATGTCTAGTAGTGAGTTCATGTCTAGTAGTGAGTTCATGTCTAGTAGTGAGTTCATGTCTAGTAGTGAGTTCATGTCTAGTAGCGAGTTCATGTCTAGTAGTGAGTTCATGTCTAGTAGTGAGTTCATGTCTAGTAGTGAGTTCATGTCTAGTAGTGAGTTCATGTCTAGTAGCGAGTTCATGTCTAGTAGCGAGCTCCTGTCTAGTAGTGAGTTCATGTCTAGTAGCGAGTTCATGTCTAGTAGCGAGCTCCTGTCTAGTAGTGATCTCCTGTCTAGTAGCGAGCTCCTGTCTAGTAGTGATCTCCTGTCTAGTAGCGAGTTCATGTCTAGTAGCGAGCTCCTGTCTAGTAGTGAGTTCATGTCTAGTAGCGAGTACATGTCTAGTAGTGAGTTCATGTCTAGTAGCGAGTTCATGTCTAGTAGTGAGTTCATGTCTAGTAGCGAGTTCATGTCTAGTAGTGAGTTCATGTCTAGTAGTGAGTTCATGTCTAGTAGTGAGTTCATGTCTAGTAGTGAGTTCATGTCTAGTAGTGAGTTCATGTCTAGTAGCGAGTTCATGTCTAGTAGTGATCTCCTGTCTAGTAGCGAGTTCATGTCTAGTAGCGAGTTCATGTCTAGTAGTGATCTCCTGTCTAGTAGTGAGTTCATGTCTAGTAGTGAGTTCATGTCTAGTAGCGAGTTCATGTCTAGTAGTGATCTCCTGTCTAGTAGTGAGTTCATGTCTAGTAGCGAGTTCATGTCTAGTAGTGATCTCCTGTCTAGTAGCGAGTTCATGTCTAGTAGCGATCTGCTGTCTTTTAGCTAGCTCCTGACTAGTAGTGAGTTCATGTCTAGTAGCGATCTGCTGTCTTTTAGCTAGCTCCTGACTAGTAGTGAGTTCATGTCTAGTAGTGATCTCCTGTCTAGTAGTGAGTTCATGTCTAGTAGCGAGTTCATGTCTAGTAGTGAGTTCATGTCTAGTAGTGAGTTCATGTCTAGTAGTGATCTCCTGTCTAGTAGCGAGTTCATGTCTAGTAGCGATCTGCTGTCTTTTAGCTAGCTCATGACTAGTAGTGAGTTCATGTCTAGTAGTGAGTTCATGTCTAGTAGTGAGTTCATGTCTAGTAGCGAGTTCATGTCTAGTAGTGAGTTCATGTCTAGTAGTGAGTTCATGTCTAGTAGTGATCTCCTGTCTAGTAGTGAGTTCATGTCTAGTAGCGAGCTCCTGACTAGTAGTGAGTTCATGTCTAGTAGCGGTCTGCTGTCTTTTAGCTAGCTCCTGACTAGTAGTGAGTTCATGTCTAGTAGCGAGCTCCTGTCTAGTAGTGAGTTCATGTCTAGTAGAGCTCCTGTCTAGTAGTGAGTTCATGTCTAGTAGCGAGCTCCTGTCTAGTAGTGAGTTCACGTCTAGTAGTGAGCTCCTGTCTAGTAGTGAGTTCATGTCTAGTAGCGAGCTCCTGTCTAGTAGTGAGTTCATGTCTAGTAGCGAGCTCCTGTCTAGTAGTGAGTTCATGTCTAGTAGCGAGCTCCTGTCTAGTAGTGAGTTCATGTCTAGTAGCGAGCTCCTGACTAGTAGTGAGTTCATGTCTAGTAGTGAGCTCCTGTCTAGTAGTGAGTTCATGTCTAGTAGCGAGCTCCTGTCTAGTAGTGAGTTCATGTCTAGTAGTGAGCTCCTGTCTAGTAGTGAGTTCATGTCTAGTAGCGAGTTCATGTCTAGTAGCGATCTGCTGTCTTTTAGCTAGCTCCTGACTAGTAGTGAGTTCATGTCTAGTAGCGGTCTGCTGTCTTTTAGCTAGCTCCTGACTAGTAGTGAGTTCATGTCTAGTAGCGAGCTCCTGTCTAGTAGTGAGTTCATGTCTAGTAGTGAGCTCATGTCTAGTAGTGAGTTCATGTCTAGTAGCGAGTTCATGTCTAGTAGTGAGTTCATGTCTAGTAGTGAGTTCATGTCTAGTAGCGAGCTCCTGTCTAGTAGTGAGTTCATGTCTAGTAGCGAGCTCCTGACTAGTAGTGAGTTCATGTCTAGTAGCGGTCTGCTGTCTTTTAGCTAGCTCCTGACTAGTAGTGAGTTCATGTCTAGTAGTGAGTTCATGTCTAGTAGTGAGTTCATGTCTAGTAGTGATCTCCTGTCTAGTAGCGAGTTCATGTCTAGTAGCGATCTGCTGTCTTTTAGCTAGCTCCTGACTAGTAGTGAGTTCATGTCTAGTAGCGAGCTCCTGTCTAGTAGTGAGTTCATGTCTAGTAGCGAGCTCCTGTCTAGTAGTGAAGTCTTGTCTAATAGCGAGTTCCTATCTAGTAGCGAGGTCGTGTCCAGTAGTGAGGACCTGTTTAGTATTGAGCTCTTGTCTAGTAGAGAGGTAGTTTATAGTAGTGAGGTCTTGTCTAGTAGTGAGTTCATGTCTAGTAGCGAGCTCCTGTCTAGTAGTGAGTTCATGTCTAGTAGCGAGCTCCTGTCTAGTAGTGAGTTCATGTCTAGTAGCGAGCTCTTGTCTAGTAGTGAGTTCATGTCTAGTAGCGAGCTCCTGTCTAGTAGTGAGTTCATGTCTAGTAGCGAGCTCCTGTCTAGTAGTGAGTTCATGTCTAGTAGCGAGCTCCTGTCTAGTAGTGAGTTCATGTCTAGTAGCGAGCTCCTGTCTAGTAGCGAGCTCCTGTCTAGTAGTGAGTTCATGTCTAGTAGTGAGTTCATGTCTAGTAGCGAGCTCCTGTCTAGTAGCGAGCTCCTGTCTAGTAGTGAGTTCATGTCTAGTAGTGAGTTCATGTCTAGTAGCGAGCTCCTGTCTAGTAGCGAGCTCCTGTCTAGTAGTGAGTTCATGTCTAGTAGTGAGCTCCTGTCTAGTAGTGAGTTCATGTCTAGTAGTGAGCTCCTGACTAGTAGTGAGTTCATGTCTAGTAGCGAGCTCCTGTCTAGTAGTGAGTTCATGTCTAGTAGTGAGCTCCTGTCTAGTAGTGAGTTCATGTCTAGTAGCGAGCTCCTGTCTAGTAGTGAGTTCATGTCTAGTAGCGAGCTCCTGTCTAGTAGTGAGTTCATGTCTAGTAGCGAGCTCCTGTCTAGTAGCGAGCTCCTGTCTAGTAGTGAGTTCATGTCTAGTAGTGAGTTCATGTCTAGTAGCGAGCTCCTGTCTAGTAGCGAGCTCCTGTCTAGTAGTGAGTTCATGTCTAGTAGTGAGTTCATGTCTAGTAGCGAGCTCCTGTCTAGTAGCGAGCTCCTGTCTAGTAGTGAGTTCATGTCTTGTAGTGAGCTCCTGTCTAGTAGTGAGTTCATGTCTAGTAGCGAGCTCCTGTCTAGTAGCGAGCTCCTGTCTAGTAGTGAGTTCATGTCTAGTAGTGAGTTCATGTCTAGTAGCGAGCTCCTGTCTAGTAGCGAGCTCCTGTCTAGTAGTGAGTTCATGTCTAGTAGTGAGCTCCTGTCTAGTAGCGAGCTCCTGTCTAGTAGTGAGTTCATGTCTAGTAGTGAGCTCCTGTCTAGTAGTGAGCTCCTGTCTAGTAGTGAGCTCCTGTCTAGTAGTGAGTTCATGTCTAGTAGCGATCTGCTGTCTTTTAGCTAGCTCCTGTGTAAGAGTGAGCTCCTGTGTAGAAGTGAGCTCCTGTCTAGTAGCTAGCTCCTGTCTAGTAGTGAGCTCCTGTCTAGTAGTGAGCTCCTGTCTAGTAGCGAGCTCCTGTCTAGTAGTGAGCTCCTGTCTAGTAGTGAGCTCCTGTCTAGTATTGAGTTCTTGTCTAGTAGTGAGCTCCTGTATAGTAGTGAGTTCATGTCTAGTAGCGAGCGGCTGTCTTTTAGCGAGCTCCTGTCTAGTAGTGAGCTCCTGTCTAGTAGTGAGTTCATGTCTAGTAGCGAGCGGCTGTCTTTTAGCTAGCTCCTGACTAGTAGTGAGCTCCTGTGTAGTAATGAGCTCCTGTCTAGTAGTGAGTTCATGTCTAGTAGTGAGTTCATGTCTAGTAGCGAGTTCATGTCTAGTAGTGAGCTCCTGTCTAGTAGTGAGTTCATGTCTAGTAGCGATCTGCTGTCTTTTAGCTAGCTCCTGTGTAAGAGTGAGCTCCTGTGTAGAAGTGAGCTCCTGTCTAGTAGCTAGCTCCTGTCTAGTAGTGAGCTCCTGTCTAGTAGTGAGCTCCTGTCTAGTAGCGAGCTCCTGTCTAGTAGTGAGCTCCTGTCTAGTAGTGAGCTCCTGTCTAGTATTGAGTTCTTGTCTAGTAGTGAGCTCCTGTATAGTAGTGAGTTCATGTCTAGTAGCGAGCGGCTGTCTTTTAGCGAGCTCCTGTCTAGTAGTGAGCTCCTGTCTAGTAGTGAGTTCATGTCTAGTAGCGAGCGGCTGTCTTTTAGCTAGCTCCTGACTAGTAGTGAGCTCCTGTCTAGTAGTGAGTTCATGTCTAGTAGCGATCTGCTGTCTTTTAGCTAGCTCCTGTGTAAGAGTGAGCTCCTGTGTAGAAGTGAGCTCCTGTCTAGTAGCTAGCTCCTGTCTAGTAGTGAGCTCCTGTCTAGTAGTGAGCTCCTGTCTAGTAGTGAGCTCCTGTCTAGTAGTGAGCTCCTGTCTAGTAGTGAGCTCCTGTCTAGTAGTGAGCTCCTGTCTAGTAGTGAGTTCATGTCTAGTAGTGAGCTCCTGTCTAGTAGTGAGTTCATGTCTAGTAGCGAGCTGCGGTCTTTTAGCGAGCTCCTATCTAGTAGTGAGCTCCTGTCCAGTTGTGAGCTCCTGTTTAATAGTGTCTGTAAACCGGGAAAATATGAGGTCACGTGCCTACTCAAGCACGTTAAAGAACCCTTGAAAATTAAAAGTCGAAAAGTGTAGGTCAAATTCGCCGTTGCCATGCCGAAGACAAATGTGAATCATTTCAGGGTAAGAGATGTTTACAACACTCTAAAAGAGTCACAAACAATCAACAACATAAAAAAAACAAACAAAGAATAGACAGGCCGAACCAGAATTATTATTTGTCTCCAATCTAAACCAATGAAAATTACTATTCGTGCTGTTTCGTCCTATAACTGTTTGTCTGCAACGCAAGTATGCAGCCCTACCCTATAGGGAGATACTGTCTTAATAGGAAAATACAGATACGCAATTTATTCCAGAGTTGTTGTTCATAACCCTATGCTATAGTCATTAGCACACATGCGTGAAAAGCATTGCCAATGATAGCTACTTTTCTCAAAGTAGCTTAGTTGGCTGTGTGCTCTAGCGTTTGCTTCTGGAGGCGAGGCGCTGTGTCGAGGAGAACAGGTTCGATACTGTTTCGGGCTGCCTTTTGTTCTTTGTTTTTTTCTATTGTTGATTATATGTGTTTTTTTTTCTATTGTTGACTATTTGTGTTTTTTTTCTGTCGTTGATTATTTGTGTTTTTTTTCTGTTGATGATTATTTGTGTGTTTTTTTCTGTTGTTGATTATTTGTGTTTTTTTTCTGTCGTTGATTATTTGTGTTTTTTTTTCTGTCGTTGATTATTTGTGCTTTTTTCTGTTGTTGATTATTTGTGTTTTTTTTCTGTCGTTGATTATTTGTGTTTTTTCCCCAAGTATTGTAAATCTGCGAATGACAGAGGGGAAAGATTGATAGATTGGACAAAGACACATGAAATGATTATAGGTAACACCTGGTTCAAACAACATCCTAGGCGACTATGGACATGGCAAAGCCGAGACAAAAAAGTACACAATCAAATTGATTTTATACTGGTACAGAGAAGATTCAGGAATGGGCTAACATCGGTTAAAACAAGGTCAGGAGCAGATTGAAATAGTACAGTAGTTGGAAAGATAAGAATAAAACTGCGGAAGGCACAGAAATCACCAAGAAATATAAAATTAGAACTAGATATGCTAAGAGTAGATAAACAGATGAGTGATAAGTACAGCACGATAGTACAAAATAGATATAATGCTATTGAGAAAATACAGGACATCCAGGAGCAGGGGGAAATGCTCAAACAATCGATTCAGCAAATATCAAAAGAAGTAATACCAGTGACGAAAGAATCAACAAAAAGAAATGGATGACAGAAGAAATATTACAACTTATGGACGAAAGAAGAAAACATAAGAAAGAAGAACGAGCATACAAAATATTGCACAAAGAGATCCAAAACAAGTGCAGAGAAGCAAAGGAAGGATGGTTAAAACAGAAATGTAAAGAAATGGAAAAATAACAAAAGAAAGACCCAAAATTTATGCACAATCAGTTAAATGAATTAACAGGAAGAAAAGAAGTCAAAGTTTCAGGATGTGTGAAATCAAAGGAAGTAAATATAATAATGGGACAGGAGAAGTCAATGGAAAGATGGACAGAATATATCAGTCAACTCTATGATGATGAAAGACCAGAATTAAACAATTCAAATGAAGACACAGGACCACCAATAATGCAGAGTGAAGTGGAGGATGCAATTCAACACATGAAAAGAGGCAAAGCTCCAGGTTCTGACAATATAACAATCGAAGAGATAAATGCATTAGGAGAGTTGGGAGTACAAGTCATAACAAAATTACTCAATGACATATATAACACTGGACATATACCCGAAGATCTACTAAAATCTATCTTTGTAGCCATACCGAAGAAGTCAGGCGCCACTGATTGTGAAGACCATCGCACTATTAGTCTCATGAGCCATATGACTAAAATATTTCTAAGAATAATCATGAGACGTCTAAGGAACAAAATAAAACCAGAAATAAGTGAGGAACAATATGGATTTGTGGAAGGAAAGGGCACCAATAATGCAATATACATCTTAAGGACATTGATAGAAAGATCTATAGAGGTAAAGAAAGATCTATGTATGTGCTTTATAGACTACACAAAAGCATTTGACAAAGTAAAGCATGTGGAAATAATAAATATGCTGGAGAAATTAAACATTGATGGCAAGGATCTGCGAATCATAAAAAACATGTACTGGCAACAAACAGCAGCTATACGAATTAACAACCAAACAGGACAATTCCAATATATACAACAAGGAGTCAGACAAGGCTTTGTTCTGTCACCGGATTTGTTTTCACTTTACAGCGAATATATTATGAGATCAATAGTAGACAAAAAAGGAATTGAAGTCATAGGTCACAACATAAATAATTTGCGATATGCGGATGACACAGTCTTAATAGCAGAGACAGAGAACGAACTACAAGAAATGATAGACATAATAGTAGAAGAAAGCAATAAGAAAGGTCTCAGTCTGAATAGTAAGAAAACAGAAGTAATGGTTATATCGAAGAAACAATCATCACCATCATGCAGCATAAAAATAAGCGAGACAAATCTGAAACAAGTACAACGTTTCAAATACTTGGGCACAATAATTACATCAGATGGGAGATGCACCACAGAAATAAAAAGCAGAATAGCTCAGGCCAAAATAGCATTTCAGAAAATGAAAAATATCTTACGCAACAAATCTATGTCAATAAAATGAGAAAGAGAGTTCATCGGTGCTATATAGCACAAATTCTGACCTATGGAAGCGAATCACGGACAGTAGACAAACAAATGAAAAGACGATTAGAGGCCACAGAGATGGGATTTCTCAAAAGAATGTTGAAAGTTCCCTGGACAGATAGAAAGACCAATGAGGAAGTTCTCAAAGAAGCCAACATAAAAAGGGAGCTCTTAAAAAACATTAGAAAGAAGCAATCAACATTTTTCGGGCACATCATGAGAAGAGGAAAGTTGGAATACTTGGTTACAACTGGCAAAATAAAAGGAAAGAGAGATCGCGGACGACAAAGAGAGAAAATACTGGATAGCTTGGTGTCATGGCATGGAAAACAGTCAACAACAGAACTGATACGATGCACTGTATATAGAAGATTGTGGAGGGACATGATCGCCTACGTCAACCGGCAGGGTACATGATGATGATGATGATTGTAAATCTAGCTCTTCCCTTGAAATGATTCGTTGATCTTCTCATATAGTTTTCATTTATTATTATTGTTTGTCTCCCTATGACAAAAATGTCGGACTTAGAGGCGCAGATACAGCTGGTTTGCCGTAAATTATCCACACAAGGTATCCATGAACACTTAACTGGTGAACGTTAAGAAGAAAAAAGAAGAGATTTTTCTCATGATATTGGTAATACCTTGTAATAGTATATAGACTAGGTTAGAATAGATCACATAATGGCAGATGGATACATAACATGGGTTGGATAGTTTAGTAGTAAAAAAAAAGTAAAGGGTCCCCGTCACGCCAAGTGGCGTATAGGGAATATGGTGTTAGTGACCATAATTTTTACAGACCTTCGGCACATGATTTTTGGGGTAATGTGGTCGGTATTACGCCCGTGCCGCTTTACTTTCCCAGAAAAAGTCTGGTACACATTTAAGGCTGGGTGAACCCGGAAGCCGTCGGTCAGGGTCGAATCCGTCCTCTTGTCCTTTCTTGTCCAGTTCACTAACCACTGAGCAATCGCGGCTCAATAGTATATAGACTAGGTTAGAATAGGTCACAAAATGGGAGATGGATACATAAATTGGGTTAGATAGTTTAGTAGTAACCAATTTATTTAAGTAGGCAATAACAGTAACATTACAGATATAGAACAGACAGAGAAATAACATTAGCAAGTTTCGGGAATGGAAAATTGTAGCTGTTATTGTATAGGTTGGGGGGGGGGGGTGGGGAGGATAGATGTAAACTTGACATAACTTTGTAACCTGCCCAGAAATTAGGTAGATGAACAAACTCGGGGGCAGGTTAAATTTATGAGAGAGATGTCACTCTTAGAGTTCATTGTAGCATTATTTTTAAAACTCAGAGGTTAAGTAAAATTTCAGGATGATGATTATTTTTAGTAAAATTTGATACAATAGTCATCTAGAGTTGAACTTCGCATTCAACAATTGGCTGAGAGATCACCAGATAGCAATTATGCCAATACATTATGCAAATGAGACAGAAGTATTTAACCTCATTCATTAGCAGAATTAGAAGGAACATCAGGGGGCATCCAGAAACATAAAGAAACATCGAAAAACACAGAGGGAGAGAAATACCTAATTAGAAAAATAGTGCTAGATAAGAAGATCAATACAGATATAATGTAGAGAGAGAGATAGAGAATCTCCTAGTGAACATCAAGATAGACCAGACATAGTTTAGTTGAGAAGTATTTCAAGTTATATTCAGAAGTTTTGTGCTCCAGAGAACAATCGTAAGTAGATTACAAATAGCAAGGAATAACTCAAGACAGAGATATAGTATAGTATAGAGTAGCAAGTGGCAAGCAAGACGAGCTGTAATATTTTGATATATAAAATGAAAGATATAATTATAACTGTCACAGACAATATGTAATTAAGAGATTCCTCAATAACCAACGGTGTTAACCTCTTGAGCGCATCCAGATCAAGAACATTAATTTTAAAATTAGACTTGTAATTTAAATGTACTCCACTATACTTTACGTGCACAAACGACGATCACATAAACTTGTATAAACAAAATGTGTTTATAAAGAGACATCCGTTTCCAAGATGGCGGAACTAAGTCACGTTCTCTCGATCGCAGCAGAAATTGCTTTTGGAATCTGATGAATTTCGGCTTTCCGTTACAATTTTCTGCATTCCAGTCGAAATGATGTTCTACTTATCATATAAACACCAATGAACTGGCGTTACACGCACGGCAATACTCCGTTTTGACAAATCAAGTGTTGTGAATGCGCCTTCCACCGTCTAATGTTGATCTGCATTTTACGTCACACTGAGTGCTGTTCCATGACTGTTATGGAGATGTTTGCCGTAAGTTATTTACAATTTCCAACGCATTAATGTGGTGGGCTCTGTTAAGTCTGTCGAAGTTTTATCTATTTGGGAAATTTGCACCATGTTTCGTTCGTTGTAGACTGCATTCACTAGAGTAATCATGAATGGGCGCAGCCATTTTGTGCGTGCTACGTCATCATAATGGTTCATCGTGTGTCCCAAGAACCGACCATGCGCTAATCTTGCGATCTGTTGTTTGGTGTGCAACGGGGATAATCTGACGACGAACTGTGTTTTGTATGTTCGGAGTTGGAGTCAAACACGATGTCCTAACATCATCAAGCGCTATACATTGAAATACTATGACGATCATCATTTTCAGGAGGACGTGAACTTCCGGGCAATATGGCGTATAGGCGGCATGAACTATGGACGGCTATGTCTGAAAAGTGTTCCTTGTTGCAGTTTCCTCATATTCCAAGTCCGGCTTGCTGCAGGAGCTACTGAGTTAAGTGCTCTGTGCACACCGTGAGCTGTGTGTTCCATCCGTTTTGATCATGTTCCGATATTCCAATTGTTTACGATGAATGCTGATATCGTATGACAGGGAACAGTTGACCGTGTTCACTTTCTGTGCGCTTTCGCCTTATGTCTTTTGGCGTGTGCTGAGACTGCTATGATGGGCACTACGGCTACCTTTCTTTGTTCGGGAGATGAGTTAGTAATTCAGATGATTCCACTGGCACGGGCGGTTGAGCAATTATGGATTTTAATTCGTTTGCAGTGATACCGGGGCCTTCCATAACCAAATAACCAAACAAAATGTCATAGTCTGTGATTATTGACTACATGAATCCATGCCAGTACATTATTAGTAAGTCGTGTTGTAATCTTTGTGTAATAATTAGGAAAAAATATAAACTCTGTATCACAAAATAGTTAGTAACAGTTCTCAGTCTAAAGATATTAATGTGGAGACAACCAAGTCTATCCTACCACAACGTTTTCTTTTTGTTTTGGTCTCTTTTGAAACGTCTTCTTTACTCTTTTTTAACTGTCCAAGGTATTCTAAACATTCTTCTGTAAAACCACATTTGTGTGACTTCAAAATTTCCTATTTGCTGCCCGATTGTCAAAAATTTACTTCCATATTCCACAATTGGCATCACATAACATTGTAGCAAAAAAAAAGTTAAGTACCCCCGTCACGCCAAGTGGCGTATAGGGAATATGGTGTTAGTAGTGATATGGTGTTAATTTTACAGACCTTCAGCACGTGATTTTTGAGGTAATGTGGCCGCTTTACTTTCCTGAAAAAAAATCAGGTACCCATTTAAGGCTGGGTGAACCGTAAGCCGTCGGTTGGGATCGAACCCTAACCCTTGTCTTTTGTAGTCCAGTTCACTAACCACTGAGCTATCGCGGCTCCACAAATATAGTGTTAGTGACCATACATTTTACAGACCTTCATGATATTGTAGACTTATTGTTATTTCAACTGACTAAAATAGGTTAAATGCGATTTTAAATGCGATTTTTCATGTTAAAAGACACAACAACATACTAAAGGTAATCCTGGGGGAGAAAATACAATGTAAAAGAGGCAGAGGCCGACCAAGACTAACATGGACCAGAACATCAAATGATGAACAAACCACCCTATGACAACCTGCATCATCAAAGCAAGAGACAGAGCAGAATGGCGCTCCATCGTAGCCAACCTTCGTTGCGGAGATGGCACTCGATGATGATGATGCTGATATAATTGGCTGCATAACGTCTTTTTCACAAGGCAGTCCATAATTAAAATATAAGTAATGAGTATACGAAAGTACTTACTCTGTGTCAGAAACATGAACTTTTTTCGATTACTGTTAGTATATCTATAGGTTATGTGGTCAGTATAACCTTAGGCCGCTCAAATTTCTCAGAGAAAATATCTCTACATCGTGGAAATGTAACTCGGTCCTACTAATCCTTAGACAGGAGCCCTAACCACTTCGCTAAAGTGAATTTATTATTTTATTTAAATAGTTGAATAATACAATAGATAGAAAGTTCACCGTCTGGCAGATCAAAAAACATCTCCCTTTTTTGCGTGGAGATCAAATAGTATCTTTTGTGTGGAGATGAATTAGTACCTTTTGTGTGGAGATGAATTAGTTAGTATCTTTTGTGTGGAGATGAATTAGTATCTTTTGTGTGGAGATGAATTAGTTAGTATCTCTTGTGTGGAGATGAATTAGTACCTTTTGTGTGGAGATGAATTAGTAAGTATCTTTTGTGTGGAGATGAATTAGTTAGTATCTTTTGTGTGGAGATGAATTGGTACCTTTTGTGTGGAGATGAATTATATCTTTTGTGTGGAGATGAATTAGTACCTTTTGTGTGGAGATGAATTAGTTCGTATCTTTTGTGTGGAGATTAGCTGCTATCTTTTGTGTGGAGATGAATTAGTACCTTTTGTGTGGAGATGAATTAGTACTTTTTGTGTGGAGATGAATTAGTACCTTTTGTGTGGAGATCAGCTGCTATCTTTTGTCTGGAGATGAACTAGTATCTTTTGTGTCGAGATAAACTGGTATCTTTTGTGGGGAGATGAACTAGTATCTTTTGTGTGAAGATGAACTAGTATCTTTTGTGTGGAGATGAACTGGTATCTTTTATCTGTAGATGAATTAGTATCTTTTGTCTGGAGATGAACTAGTATCTTTTGTGTGGAGATGAACTGGTATCTTTTATCTGTAGATGAATTAGTATATTTTGTCTGGAGATGAACTTGTATCTTTTGTGTCGAGATGAACTGGTATTTATTGTGTGGAGATGAACTGGTATCTTTTGTAACGAAATGAACTGGTATTTTTTTGTGTGGAGATTAACTGGTACCTTTTGTGGGGAGATGAACTACCACCTTTTGTGTCGAGATGAACTAGTATCTTTTGTGTGGAGATAAACTGGTATTTTTGTCTGGATATGAATTGGTATTTTTTGTGTGGAGATGAACTGGTATCTTTTGTGTGAAGATGAAGTCGTATCTTTTGTGTGAAGATGAACTAGTATCTACTGTGTGGAGATGAACTGGTATCTTTTGTGTCGAGAAGAACTGGTATCTTTTGTGTGGAGATGAACTTATATTGTTTGTGCGGAAATGAACTAGTATCTTTTGTGTGGAGATGAACTAGTATTTTTTGTACTGATATTTTTGTTTGCATATGAATTAGTATCATTTGTGTATGAACTATTATGTTTTATTTAAAGATGAACTAATAGCTTTTGTGTGGAGATGAATTAGGAACGTATCATGTATAGATGAACTAGTATCTTTTCTCTCCATATTGACTAGTATCTTTTGTGTGGAGATTAACTAGTATGCTTTATGTAAAGAAGAACTAGTATCTTGTGTGTGGAGATGAACTATATAGTATTCTTTTGTGTGGAGATAAACTATTAATTTTTGTGTTGAGGTGAATTAGTATCTTTTGTGTTTAGATGAACTAGTAACTTTTGTATGGAGATGAACTATTATCTTTTGTCTGGATATAAACTAGTATCTTTTGTTTGCATATAAACTAGTTTCTTTTGTGTGAAGATGAATTAAGCATATTTTTTGCAGATCAATCCGTATCATTTGTGAGAAGATGAACAAGTATATTTTGTGTATAAATGAATGAACTGGTATCTTTCGTGCGGAAATCAACTAGCATCTTTTGTATATCGATGAACTGGTATCCTTTATGAGGACATGAACTTGTATCTTTTAGATGGAGACGACATAGTATATTTTAGGTGCAGATGAACTTGTATCTTTTGTGTGGAGATGAATTAGTATGTTTTTTGTGGAGATGAATTTGTTAGTATTTTTTGTGTGGAGATGAATTAGTATGTTTTTTGTGGAGATGAATTTGTTAGTATCTTTTGTGTGGAGATGAATTAGTATGATTTTGTGGAGATGAATTTGTTAGTATCTTTTGTGTGGAGATGAATTAGTATGTTTTTTGTGGAGATGAATTTGTTAGTATCTTTTGTGTGGAGATCAGCTGGTATCTTTTGTCTGGAAATTAACTGGTATATATAGACAGGAGTCGGCTCCCTCAATGAGATAGAACTGCTTGCACAGAACAGAGACAGATGGCGAGATTTGATAAAATATCTTTAAAAGAAAACTGCTAGAACAAAAAATCCATATAGGAGAAGGTGTATCTTGGTCTACGCCCTATGGGCCGGTTACGGCTCGAAAGGTCAATAGATAGATAGATAGACTGGAGATATATTAGTATATTTTGTGTGGAGATGAACTAGTGTCTGTTGTGTGGAGATGAATTAGTTAGTATCTTTTGTGTGGAGATGAATTAGTTAGTGTCCTTTGTGTGTAGATGAACTAGTATCTTTTGTGTGGAGATGAAGTGGTATATTTTGTGTGGAGATAAACTGGTATCTATAGACAGGAGTTAAATTGTATCTTTTGTGTGGAGACGCGGAGGTATCTTTTGGTGAAGATGAACTAGTATCTATTGTGTGGAGATGAACTGGTATCTTTTGTGGGGAGATGAACTAGTATCTTTTGTGTCGAGATGAACTAGTATCATTTGTGTGGAGATGAACTGGTATCTTTTATCTGTAGATGAATTAGTATCTTTTGTCTGGAGATGAACTAGTATCTTTTATCTGTAGATGAATTAGTATCTTTTGTCTGGAGATGAACTAGTATCTTTTGTGTCGAGATGAACTGGTATCCTTTTGTGTGGAGATAAATTAGTAACTTTTGTATTGAGGTGTATTAGTATCTTTTGTGTGTAGATGAACTAGTATCTTTTGTGTGGAGATGAAGTGGTATATTTTGTGTGGAGATAAACTGGTATCTATAGACAGGAGTTAAATTGTATCTTTTGTGTGGAGACGCGGAGGTATCTTTTGTGTGAAGATGAACTAGTATCTATTGTGTGGAGATGAACTGGTATCTTTTGTGGGGAGATGAACTAGTATCTTTTGTGTCGAGATGAACTAGTATCTTTTGTGTGGAGATGAACTAGTATCTTTTATCTGTAGATGAATTAGTATCTTTTGTCTGGAGATGAACTAGTATCTTTTATCTGTAGATGAATTAGTATCTTTTGTCTGGAGATGAACTAGTATCTTTTGTGTCGAGATGAACTGGTATCCTTTTGTGTGGAGATAAATTAGTAACTTTTGTATTGAGGTGTATTAGTATCTTTTGTGCTTAGATGAACTAGTAACTTTTGTATGGAGATGAATTATTATTTTTTTGTCTGGATATGAACTAGTATCTTTTGTGTGGAGATGAACTAGCTTCTTTTGTGGGAAGATGAATTAAGCATCTTATTTTGCAGATCAACCAGTATCATTTGTGTGGTGGTGAACTAGTACCTTTTGTGTGGTGATGAAGAAGTATATTTTGTGTATAAATGAAGCTTCTTTTGTATATCGATGAACTGGTATCCTTTATGGTGACATGAACTTGTATCTTTTAGATGGAGACGACATTGTATATTTTAGGTGCAGATGAACTTGTATCTTTTGTGTGGAGATGAACTAGAGCTAGTATAGAAAATTATAAATTGAGGAGGCGTCATTATGAGAATCATAAATACAGGAGGCGTCATTGTGACAATTATAAATAGACGAGGCGTCATTGTGACAATTATGAATGGAAGTGGTGTCATTGTGACAATTATGAATGGAAGTGGTGTCATTGTGACAATTATAAATAGACGAGGCGTCATTGTGACAATTATGAATGGAAGTGGTGTCATTGTGACAATTATAAATAGAGGAGGCTTCATTGTGACAATCATAAATAGAGGAAGCGTTTTTGTGACAATCATAAATAGAGGAGTCGTCAGTGGGACAATCATAAATAGAGGAGTCGTCATTGTGACAATCATAAATAGAGGAAGCTTCATTGTGACAATCATAAATAGAGGAGTCGTCATTCTGACAATCATAAATAGAGGAGTCGTCATTGTGACAATCTAAAATAGAGGAGGCTTCATTGTGACAATCATAAGTAGAGAAGACGTCATTGTGACAATCATAAATAAAGGAAGCGTTTTTGTAACAATCATAAATAGAGGAGTCGTCATTGTAACAATTATAAATAGAGGAGTCGTCATTGTAACAATCATAAATAGAGGAAGCGTTATTATGACAATTATGAATGGAACTGGTGTCATTGTGACAATTATAAATAGAAGAGACGTCACTGCGACAATTATAAATAGAGGAGATGTCACTGCGACAATTATAAATAGAGGAGAAGTCACTGCGACAATTATAAATAGAGGAGAAGTCACTGTGACAATCATAAATAGAGCAGGTGTTATTGTAACAATCATAAATAGACGTGGCGTCATTGTGACAATTATGAATGGAAGTGGTGTAATTGTGACAATTATAAATAGAGGAGGCGTTATTTTGACAATTATAAATAGGGGAATATGTGTCGTTATTATGAACAGTTGAGAAGTCATTGTGTTTATTGTTTATATCTGATGATTTAGAGAGAATACTAGGAAACGCAGAGAAGTCCTTTTGATTATTATCAATAGTGAATTGACCCTATGGTTATTATAAATAGTGAATGCGCCATGTAAGTAAAGTAAATTACCCCCGTCACGCCAAGTGGCGAATAGGGAATATGGTGTTAGTGACCATAAATTTTACAGACCTTCGGCACATGATTTTTGGGGTAATGTAGTCGGTAATACGCCCATGCCGCTTTACTTTCCCAGAAGAAAAAAACCGGTACCCATTTAAACTGGGCGAAACGGAAGCCGTCGGTTGGGATCGAAACCTACCTCTTGTCCTTTATGAATGCGTCATGTGGTTATTATAAATATTGGAGAAACCAGGGTGGTTATTTGTAAAGTAGACGGTCATTTTTGATTACTTCTTGTCAAGTGCTGAGTCAGAGTTTGAAGATTGCAGTACAGAGTCACAGAGGTTAGCAGAGTAGGAGGAAAGTAAACCCTCTTTTGTGAAAACAACAATAAATCCCGTCTTAAGTTGAACACTATCCTACGCTCCTGTTTATACAGCGGAAAAAATGGCAGACAACGTGAAACCCTGGATGTGCTTCACGCGAATTTTTCATTTTATATGTTTGAAAAAATCCTTGCATCCTTTCTTCTTCCACTTTTTTTCACTTTTCGAATTTTTACCGCTAAAATACGTAGTTCGAAAAAAAGGGAATAGAAAAAAAAGTAAGCACATATTTCAGGCTGAAAAAGTAATCGACTGTTTCTGCTGTGACCTGATTCCAGTAGATACAAGAATACAGAGGGAGGAACAAATCACAGCTAGTTTCAGAAATTTGGCTCGTCGTTTTCGATCTTTCACTTCGGTGAATTACAGTTATTCGTTTTTTTTCGCCAATACGTCTGTTTGTGGGTTTTTTTTTATAGTTGTGATTTATGTGACCATTTCTTTCTTTATATGTTTTTTTTTTCTACTTCAGAATGTGCATTTTTTTACCACTGGCCAGCGGTGGATATTCAAAGGAGGTAACGGAGGTCACGACTCCGCTAATATTTTATCAGAATACGTAAGACAGCTCAATGAGTTAAATGTCAATGCACAACCAGCCACCGAATTCCCTAACTGTGATGTAGTTCAAATAATTCGTTATCTACGAGCCGTTACCAATAATTAGACTTCAATCTCTATGGAGGTCAAACCTACTACAACCGTTCAACTGTAACTATCGACCTTGCAATGTCTATGAGAGAAACAGTTACAGGATAAAAATCTGGCCACCTCAAATGGTTCGCTAATATATAAGAACTAGGTAATCCATTTGAACAAATTACCTCCCCGTTTCTATGGCAACAAAAGAACAACAAATCAGATAGCGTTCTATCGTTTTATTGAACCTATAGGAGTAGTGCTAAAGGGGAGGAAATTTAAACAGTGCCTTCTGTAAGAATCACTGCGCTGTGTCCTTATATACAAAAATAAATTTTAACAAAACTGTGTGTTATACTGTAATAAACAGCAAAACCATCTTTTTTTAATAAATTATAATGCAAATAACCAAGATATTATTACGTAATTATAATTATATTAATTTAAGGGCAATAAGTGAAGGAATTATGACACAGCGCAAATTGTAGCAATGTTTATATCGCAAATGATCAGGTTAATCATCATCATCATCATCATCAAGTACCGGGCCTGCTGGCGTAGGTGATCGTGTCTCACCACAACTTTCGATCTCGACAGTTATTTATCATTTCTGTTGTTGACTTTCTGCCAAGCCATTCTCTTAAACTGTCTGGTATTTTTTTCTTTGCTTCCCTCTATCTATTCATCCCTCAATTTTTCCAGTTGTTACAATATATTCCAGTTGTTCTCTTCTCATTACATTGCCAAAAAAATGATGATTGTTTCTTCCCAATATTGGAAATTAGCTCTCTTTTTTGCTTTGACCTCTTTCAGAACATTTTCATTACTCTTCTTAGCTGTCCAGGGTATTCTCAACATTATTCTGCGAAACCACATTTCTACAGAATCCAGTGATTTTCTTGTCTATTGTCCTATTGTCCATGATTCACATACATATGTTAAGACTGGCTCTACATAACATTTAAGAAGTCAACCTGAAAGTTCAGTCTCATATCTAACATCTCAAGTTTCAAACTCACCGTCCGCCGTTGCTGGCCAATTATTTTCTCGATCTACTTTGCATAAGCTGCAGGTCTAGAAAATGTGCTCGAAATGCTCTTGGTACTGGCCACAGGGGCAGGGATATCATCTCGAAGTTTGAATTTGTGGAGCGTGTCCTGATGAACTCTATAGTGACCATATCTCATTCTGTAAGTCACCAGTTGTTCTTTATTCATACAATTTCGACGTCATCATGCCTGAGCTGCCTTTGGCATGCGTCAGACAATTTCCATCCTAGAGTTTATTTTCTAATAATGAGGTCATTAAGAACTCTTGATGATGATCTATCCAGAGCTTTGCAACATGAGTTCATCCTCATTGAGTCCGTCTCCACATTGAATGTTGGCTACCAAGAGACGCCATTCCGCTCTGTCTCTTGCTTTGATAGTACAGGTTGTCATAGGCTGACAGCATGAGTTACTCTGATGGTAACACAAATTAGCTAAAACACCGAACACGAGATTCATATATTTATCGCCTTGGTACCAGGTTCGGACAAAACAAGTTTGGCCAATAACTCAAATGTTTTTTTTTTCCTCACAGTTGTTTTATTTTTGTCACAAAATGACATTTCAGATTTAATCTTGTAAATTTTGCATCGTTTAAGGGATGAAGATGTTCTAAGTTTAGTACATTTTCCTCATTATTTAAAATGATACTTTATGGAAGTGTTTTCAATTTGTGACACAAGACTGACAACGTGAAATGTTTAACTAAATTAAATGTTTATGTATGAGTGATATTTTAGTAGTTAATGCTCATAACAGAAAGTTTCGGGCGGTGCGGTATAAAATATATTGAAGCACACAATTAGAGGGACTGGTTGGTCTGGAGTTTCGAGAGAGGTTGTAGGTTCAAATCTCGGCTGCACCAGTTGGGATTTTTATTTATGATTTCCCTCTGCGGCAAACACCCCTGGTCTCAGCAGCGAAGCCCGGCTTGCAACGTCAATTACTCATCGACGGAAAAAATATGAGTACCTCCGAAGACCTGCCTGTGCGACGTCGGACTCCTGTGCACACGGCTGCTAGGGAAAAATGGATTAACACGAAAAATCAATTTCCTAGTCTCTATGGACTTCGTCAGAGGTTGGCGAATGCAAAAAAAAAACAAAAAAAAAAAAAACACACACAATTAAAAAAGTTACACCTTCTTCCAGTTCAGTTGAGTGAATAATAATAGAAGTAGCATGCATATTTTATCTTACTTGAACGACACGCATAAGTTATTGTTGTTGTTGACGGAATGCCACATGTTGATGTAGAGATGGTACCCTTTGATTAAATTGATGTGGCATGTCGTAATGGCTTTCTTGACTTTCCCGATTCGTACTGGAGAAGTCGGAGTTCGTCTATCCCAGGCTATGCTGGGAAACTATAAGTCCAGCCCAGAGGTACTGCAATACTGGGTCTTCTATATCAGTAACAGCCACCACTACAGGGAACACGGCGATCGTAGCTTCTGTTAGCCAGCCTGTTCTGACGCAGACTGAGGAGGTAGAAGTCTTGGTCAGCTGATGATGCACACATTAGTAAATCAACTAAAGTATCGCTAAAAAAACAGCTGTGAAATGAGGTACATTCTCAGACGAGACCAACAAGCCGCCACAAAAACTGTAAAATACAATGTCCAGTGACGACAGAACGCGCTGTGTGTGTCACAGTTTTGACACTGGAAAAACTGGCTTCAAGGCAGAGTAATGTGAATGGATCTTCAATTTGAATTAGAAGTTACCAGATGACACTTCATTTACCAAGAGACCGGTTTAAACTCGTAGAAATGGCTGATTAGTTTCGGACCGACAAGGTTCCTTGGTTCACCCAGCCTCTAAAACTAAGTACTGGAGATTTTTCTGGGAAACAAAGCGGCGTAGTATGATATCGACTACATAACCCAAAAATGCGTCGTTGAATTAGAAAAATATGGGCATTAACATCATATTCCCAATATGGCTGGCAAGATAGGGGCGGTTATATTTAATTATTTTACTATTTGGCACTCCGGCCATTTACTTTATTTTCGGTCTATTATATCCCAAAAGAGTTTTAAAAATGTGCTAAGTATAAAAAAAAGGTATGCTTTACAAGCATTGCATCAATAATATGTCCCGCTTTGTTGCTCATTCTTGAAAATTAAGTCTTGCAAGAATCCATGAGAACAAACAGAAGCAGCCAACGCTGAAGATACCACGATGTCTTCTATGAACGTTACGTGGATCTGTGAGTTGTAGTTAATTTATTCCGCCAAACAGCACGTGGCCGAAAGTAATTAACTGTGTATGTGACGTCAGTGCAAGGTATTAAAAGAAGTGGGTAACTGGGTTTTGGGGGTGGAGTGGGGATGATGTGTTTGAGAGTGCAGAAAGGGTATTAAAGGAGGCGGAAGTAAATAAACATTCAATCAATATTTTTCAAGGGAACAATAAAACTCAGAGCTGATATCAATATCATCGAATCATAATCAATCTTTTCAGACTTCTATACAGCTTCCATTTTGTCCCTTTCTCTGGGTAACATTTTCTAATTCTCTTAATAATTACCATGTTTATCTTATTTATATATTTTTTTATGTTTATAGTTCTGCTATCCAACATCCGTTGGGATCAACACATCACGAACAAAGAAGTCGCCAGAAGTCATTAACAACATCAATCAAAAAGTAAAAATAAGACGTTGGAATTGTTTAGACCACGTTCTGCGGATGGAACGAACCAGGCATCCGCACCTAGCATTAACATGGACATTAACGGGCAACTGAAGAAGAGGCAGATCAATGGTGGACATGGCGACGGACCATACATGATGAAATTAAAGAGTCTGGCAGGTCTTGGTGAAAGTTGTCCATGCTTACTCCAGACCGGATTTGGTGCAGATATCTTATGAGTGCCCTGTGCTCCCACCGGAGTTCAGAGGATTAAAGAGAGAGAGAGAGAGAGAGAGAGAGAGGGAAAGAAAGAGAGAGAGAGAGAGTTCTGCTGAGGTTTCTTGTTTCCTATGAATGTGGTGGAACTACATCGACAGCAATAGGGATTCCCTTTATCATAACGCAACGATAGATTCAACGTGAACGAAATCATACACATACAAGTGCAGACATGTACTATAAGTCGAGACTCGACGAGTTATTGTTGCTTGCATACAACCGTAGCTGCAATATCCGTCAGAAACTTCATTTTTCTTTTTTGCTTCAAAATTTGGTAAACAGACAATTTTAAGAAAAGTAAAATGTTGAATTTCTTGCGGCTTTTGGGGGAAGAGACGGGGGAGAGTATGGAAGTAGACGAGCTATACATACATCATGAGAGAGAGAGAGAGAGAGAGAGAGAGAGAGAGAGAGAGAGAGAGAGAGAGAGAGGAGGTGGCGAAGGATGCGACGAGTTTAAACAGCAATTTAAAAAAAAAAAACTAACCTCTGACGAAAAGCTAAAAAGTACAAACTAAAAGCTGAAGTCGTTGAGTTATGACGTGTTTTAGTAACTAGGTCACAAGAAAAGAAGAAAACAAGAGCACACGCACACCAAACACTGGCATCCCTGATTTATAACAGTCATGTCATCGCATAGAACTTTGAATAACAGAAAAAGAAGCATTTAACGGTTTCAAAAGCAATCACTACTCTTTGATGCTAGCAGATTGAGGGGAAATAACTACATAATTATCGCAGCACTATAGTCCAGTGTTTCCCAACATTTTTTCTACTCTCGACCCCGTTTATAATAATATGAAAA
This sequence comes from Megaustenia siamemsis, assembly GCA_032433765.1. NCBI lineage: Eukaryota > Metazoa > Mollusca > Gastropoda > Stylommatophora > Ariophantidae > Megaustenia > Megaustenia siamemsis. The sequence goes on along the minus strand of JAVIAB010000160.1, from coordinate 29,443,503 downwards.
ATGTACTCTCGCGGAGATATCTAGAGTCAAATTGAAGTAAAACTCGAAAGGCAACTTAGGCACATTTGGATATATGTAATACACGACATATCAAAACTGCATCTGTTACTTTTCATTAAAAAAATCATAGTGCGAGGGAATATTGCAGATCCAAGACTTCTTCTGTATTTCATCGGGAATGACTGAAATATTCAGGAAAGAAGAGAATTAATTTGTTACCAGTGCCCACACTTCTGTAAAGTCAAAGAGGCATTGATTAAATTCCTTTTTAAGGGGATTCAAAATATACAATTCATCCTCCAGAGTCTTGTTTACTTCATCTTCAGATTTTAGAAAGCTATCTCCCTCCCTAAAAGTAAAACACCACAAACAATCCCCTTCCCTAAAAGTAAAACACCACAAACAATCTCCTTCCCTAAAAGTAAAACACCACAAACAATCTTCTTCCCTAAAAGTAAAACACCACAAACGATCTCCCACCCCTAAATAAAACTTATCAAACAATCTCCAACACTAAAGTAAAACACCACAAACAATCTCCCTCCCTAAAGGTAAAATACCACAAATTATCTCCCTCCCTGAAAGCAAAATACCCCAAACAATCTCCAACTGTAAAAAAAAAAACCTTCCGTTGCAGCATGTGCTTGTCCGACTGAACACATATCCGACTATCTGGTCAGTGTCTTTCAACCCATTGAGGCCGATCTTCCTTATATGTAAAGACATGAACCATACCTTGAGTATCTTCTCTTCCATCTCTCTCCCGTGATAGCTCGTACCGAATTTTCGTTTTCGACGTTTGTTCTCTTTACACCTCTATCCCTCACTCCGACGGCCTCCTGGCTCTACGGTTCTTTCTCGACCAAAGGCAACTCCCCTCTGTTGATACTACCACTCTTCTCGACTAAAGGCAACTCCCCTCTGTTGATACTACCACTCTTCTCGACTAAAGGCAACTCCCCTCTGTTGATACTACCACTCTTCTCGACTAAAGGCAACTCCCCTCTGTTGATACTACCACTCTTCTCTACCAAAGGCAACTCCCCTCTGTTGATACTACCACTCTTCTCTACCAAAGGCAACTCCCCTCTGTTGACACTACCACTCTTCTCGACTAAAGGCAACTCCCCTCTGTTGATACTACCACTCTTCTCTACCAAAGGCAACTCCCCTCTGTTGATACTACCACTCTTCTCGACCAAAGGCAACTCCCCTCTGTTGACACTACCACTCTTCTCTACCAAAGGCAACTCCCCTCTGTTGATACTACCACTCTTCTCGACTAAAGGCAACTCCCCTCTGTTGATATTACCACTCTTCTCGACCAAAGGCAACTCCCCTCTGTTGACACTACCACTCTTCTCGACTAAAGGCAACTCCCCTCTGTTGATACTACCACTCTTCTCGACCAAAGGCAACTCCCCTCTGTTGACACTACCACTCTTCTTGACCAATGGCAACTCCCCTCTGTTGACACTACCACTCTTCTCGAACAAAGGCAACTCCCCTCTGTTGATACTACCACTCTTCTCGACCAAAGGCAACTCCCCTCTGTTGATACTACCACTCTTCTCCGCCTCACCGAGCTTGTCCTCAATATCGACACCTTTGAGTTCAATGGTGACTTCTATGACCAAGATGGGCCCTAGCTATGCCTGCCTATTCATGGATTATATACTGGGTACAAATAATAATACATAAATATTATTATATGGGGAACTTCCGAGGCGATAATAGGGAATAATAGAACAAAGAAGTATGTGTTAGCACTCGGAAAAATTGACAGACAAACAACAATAGAAAAAAACGAAGAACAATATATGGTCCGAAGTGGGATCGAACACACTGTTTGTGTTGTAGACAAACATTTATTGGACGAAACAGCACGAAATGTTTGTCTACAACACAAGTATTCAGCCCTACTGGGAGATACTTGCATTAATAGGAAAGTACAAATATACAATTTATTTCCGGTCTGTGATCGTTACCCTATGCTATAGTCATTGAGATCGCCTTTCGTGGAAGACACTACTGCAATAGCCAATTTTTTAGTTGGCTGCGTGGCAGTGTACCAAGCGTTCGGCTTCTCGTGGCAAGGCGCGGTGCCACTGAGTACGGGTTCGATCCCACTTCGGACCATATATTGTTCTTCGTTTTTTTCTATTGTTGTTTGTCTGTCAATTTTTCCGAGTGCTAACACATACTTCTTTGTTCTATTATTCCCTATTATCGCCTCGGAAGTTCCCCATATAATAATATTTATGTATTATTATTTGTACCCAGTATATAACCACTGGGAACTACTATTCGTGCTGTTTCGTCCAATAAATGTTTGTCTACAACACAAGTATTCAGCCCTACTGGGAGATACTTGCATTAATAGGAAAGTACAAATATACAATTTATTTCCGGTCTGTGATCGTTACCCTATGCTATAGTCATTGAGATCGCCTTTCGTGGAAGACACTACTGCAATAGCCAATTTTTTAGTTGGCTGCGTGGCAGTGTACCAAGCGTTCGGCTTCTCGTGGCAAGGCGCGGTGCCACTGAGTACGGGTTCGATCCCACTTCGGACCATATATTGTTCTTCGTTTTTTTCTATTGTTGTTTGTCTGTCAATTTTTCCGAGTGCTAACACATACTTCTTTGTTCTATTATTCCCTATTATCGCCTCGGAAGTTCCCCATATAATAATATTTATGTATTATTATTTGTACCCAGTATATAACCACTGGGAACTACTATTCGTGCTGTTTCGTCCAATAAATGTTTGTCTACAACACAAGTATTCAGCCCTACTGGGAGATACTTGCATTAATAGGAAAGTACAAATATACAATTTATTTCCGGTCTGTGATCGTTACCCTATGCTATAGTCATTGAGATCGCCTTTCGTGGAAGACACTACTGCAATAGCCAATTTTTTAGTTGGTTGCGTGGCAGTGTACCAAGCGTTCGGCTTCTCGTGGCAAGGCGCGGTGCCACTGAGTACGGGTTCGATCCCACTTCGGACCATATATTGTTCTTCGTTTTTTTCTATTGTTGTTTGTCTGTCAATTTTTCCGAGTGCTAACACATACTTCTTTGTTCTATTATTCCCTATTATCGCCTCGGAAGTTCCCCATATAATAATATTTATGTATTATTATTTGTACCCAGTATATAACCACTGGGAACTACTATTCGTGCTGTTTCGTCCAATAAATGTTTGTCTACAACACAAGTATTCAGCCCTACTGGGAGATACTTGCATTAATAGGAAAGTACAAATATACAATTTATTTCCGGTCTGTGATCGTTACCCTATGCTATAGTCATTGAGATCGCCTTTCGTGGAAGACACTACTGCAATAGCCAATTTTTTAGTTGGCTGCGTGGCAGTGTACCAAGCGTTCGGCTTCTCGTGGCAAGGCGCGGTGCCACTGAGTACGGGTTCGATCCCACTTCGGACCATATATTGTTCTTCGTTTTTTTCTATTGTTGTTTGTCTGTCAATTTTTCCGAGTGCTAACACATACTTCTTTGTTCTATTATTCCCTATTCATGGATTACCTTGAACACCAAACACCCAATTCGTATCAGGGTTCCCTTCCCACCAAATACCTCCGATATATTGATGATTGATTCAGATTTACCGATCTACCTAAGGAGAACATCTCCAAGTTTATTGACTACATCAGCAGCTTTCACAAAGCCATCAATATCACATCTTGTTTGGCAACTTCCTCTGCTACCTTTTTGAACCTTTATGTTTCCTAAGGCACTTCTGGACTCCATACCTCGGGTTTCTATAAACCCACAGACGCCCATTGTTACCTTCTCTATACTTCATCACATCCACATTTTAGGCGTATTTCTAATCCGTGTTCTTAGTTATTCCTGAACCAAAGAGGCATGAATGTATCACACTCATACACATAGTTTCCCTGCAGCTGTTTCTTCCCTATTACATATTCTATTCTATGCTGTGCTAATCATAGCTCTCCTCTACTAGACCACACTGCGACACTTCGGCTGTTCCCTATATCTCTTATGTTTGGGCTCTTACCGTTGCGCAAGGCGAAACCCTTTTCACCTGCACTACACGGTACTTTACCTTTTACATGTTCTTAGTGAACCCCACTCTGAGACATCTCACTTTCTCCTCCTTTTAGGTACCCGGTATTCTTTTGGTCTATTCTTTGTGCTTTGTGTATGCACACAGACATAGGTGGGCACTTCTGGGTGTGCATGCTGTATGTGCACTTTTTCACAGGCATGTGTACGTATACGTACAGGTGTAGCCGTATATATGTATATATATATATATATATATGTATATATATATATATATATGTACATACATATATGTAAGTAAGTGTATATATATGGGGACATATATTATATATATATATGGGTGTGTGTGTATATACATGTGTGTGTAGAAGAATACGTATATATACACCCCCCCCACATATTTTTAGAACCTTTCCACCTGTGCTTTGGCCCTCCCAACTGGTCAATTACACCGGGTGTCCGTCGCGGACTTAGTCCTCGTTTATTTTTCTTCTGGCCACAACGCTGTACGCGGGGAGAACCTTTTTATTATTATTTGTATTTCTCATTCTAGTTAGATATTATTTTGTTTTAGATACTCCATTATTAGTTAGCTATGTAGGGCTCATTTTATTTACTTACATCTGTGTGTGTGTAGTTTGTTCCTGCTGAAGGTATATTGAGCCGAAACGTCGGTCAACTGTGTCGTCCATTAATGACGTAAAGCTTTAACCGTACTATTTTAAATATTTTTTTTTTCATTTCTCCTCCAAAGTAAAATATTACAAACTATCTCCTAGTCTAAAAGTAAAACATTACAAACTATCTCCTAGTCTAAAAGTAAAATATTACAAACTATCTCCTAGTCTAAAAGTAAAACATCACAAACTATCTCCTAGTCTAAAAGTAAAACATCACAAACTATCTACCTCCTCGACGCTGTAAAGACATACCGTAGGAAAGAAGAACACTTATATTCAAAACATGAGATTTTTCCTACAAACAAAAATCATTGTAATAAAAAATAGCTTCCACGACCATTGTCTAGGGTTGCTGGTGTAAAGGTTGAGAACTATGTCACTGAACTACTTTCATTCACGAAACTTAAGGAAACACAAAAAAAAAAACAACATAAAAAATATAAATGAAAAGTTTAATTAATTTGAGCGCCTGTTAAAACACAACTGATGGTAGCACAGCCTGTCTAGCTTGTGGGAATTCATATCTTCCTCTACTGTCTAGTCTTTCATAGTGTAAGCACATGTGTTCCGTTATGAGGCATTAAATGCGACCTTTCAGTTGGACACGCCCGGCTCTGTATTGTCATGGTTTTATTCCTGCTGTGTTAGCCTTAGTCATTTTATTTACTTGTACGATATGGATAATCCGATGAATAACTGTGCTTCATATGTTCAGATTTGGAGACAAAAACGATGTCCTAACATCATCAAGCGCTATACATTAAAAAAAAAAAAAAACATAGGACGATCAACATTTTCGGGAGGACGTGAACTTCTGATCAATATGGCGGATAGGCGGCAGGAACCATTATAGACTGTGTCTGAAGAGTGTTTCTTGTTGCAGTTTCCTCATGTTCCAAGTCCGACTTGCTGTAGGAGCTACTGATTTTAGTGCTCCGTGCATACCATGAGCTGTGCGTTTCATCCATTTGGATCGTGTTACAATATTCCGATTGTTTACGATGAATGATGATATCGCATGACGGGGAACAGATGGCTGTGTTTACTTTCTGTGCGGTTTCGCCTTAAGTCGTTTGCGTGTGCTGAGACTATTATGATGGGGACTGCAGTTACCATTCTTTGTTTGTGAGATGAGATATTAAATCGAATTATTCCACTGGCACGGGCGGTTGAGCAATTATGGATTTTAATTCGTTTGCAGTGATACCGGGGCCTTCCATAACCATAACCATTTTATTTACTGTTTTGGTCAAGTTTGATCACAGGCTTCTGTGCTACCGCTTTATACTTCAAGTGTGATCGTGTTTTTTAATATTTTTAAAAAAATTATTGTCCTATGTTGTTCGCAAGGTGAAGCCATCAGTAATGGCACAATAATCTATCTATTGACCTTTCGAGCCGTAGCCGGCCCATATGGCATAGACCCAGATACTCTTTGTCTTATCTAAATTGTTATTCTAGCAGTTTTCAATCCTTGTAAAGATCTTTTATCAAATCTCGCCATTTGTCTCTATTCTGTGCAAGCAACTCTATTTCAATGAGGGAGCCGATTCCTGCTGCTCTTGCCTCTCTCATCAATGTTTTTTTCAGTGTCTCTCTGGGTCGGCCTCTTTTCCTCTTACCTGTTGTTTCCCATATCAGGGGAACCTCATATTTTGAAGTTGTTAGCTTTGTTATTCAGTTATTATCTCTCCTTATCACATGTCCAACATATGACCATCATATTTTCTTGATTACTGAAGATATTAGTGATTGATTGGCGATTTCTCTAATTTCCTCATTTGTTTTGAATTCGTTCCACGCTATACCAAGCATAGTCCTTAGACATTTATTTTCGAATGCATCCAACTTTGTTTCTATATCTCTTGTTGTTTTCCAGCTCTCACATGCATACGTAAGGGTAGATAGTACATTTGACTTGAATAATCAAGTTTTGTGTTTGTGCTGATGAGTTTTGATTTCCACACCTTTTCAAGGCTTCTGAAAGACATTGCTGCTTTAGCTATTCTGATTCTAATTTCTTTACTTGTATCCCCTTCTCGATCAATGTGACTTCCAACATAGATAAAGGGATCGATCTCTTCGACTGGTTTGTTTTCCATATATATTCTGTCATCTGTTGGAGTTAAGCTTTTCATGACTTTAGTCTTTTCATGACTGATCTCAAGCCCAATTTTGCTGGCTATTGATGATAGTTCATTTGTGCATACCTGCATCGTTTTTATCTGACTGCTGATGAGGTTTATGTCATCAGCAAAGTCGAGGTCCTCCAAATAGTCACCTTGTATCCATTCGATGCCTTTGTTACCAGTGCAGCATTTCTTTATTTGTAACACTGCTTTCTATTGTAACCTTGCCGTATAACGCGTTATGGTTATATATAAACGTTATATTACAAGCATTGTGACACTACAGGACCATTGTACACACACGGCACCATTGTATTGTAAATCGATGTTGTTATAGCTGCTGTTGTTGGTCTGGAAAACCGGGTATCGTCTTCTTGTAACAGCTACACGATGATGCTAATGATGTTAAACGAGCCGTGCCAAGGTAGCCCGCGCTCGTACACCTTCTCGGCTGTCAATCTCGACGGTCACCGTGTCTGTGACCGGGGTTACTGTCAGGTACACACTGTACTGTGATCGTACTTCGCTTGTAAGCTGGGCCGTACTGACTGGCTTCTTGATTCTTCGACCTATATGTGCCCGCGACAACATCCCCCCAGCTCAGCGCCTGGGCGTAGGTAACGACTGCTGGAATAAGAAATGGCTGCACACTGAAGGCTTGTGTTGGAAAGGTCACGTAACTTTATCTAGCCCCCTAACAATGTCAAACTATTCACAAAATATGTACAACGGCCAGCGGTCTATACATTCCGCTCTGCCATTCACACATCGGTACAAGGAAATGCAAAATGTGTAAATAGTAAAAAAAAAAAAAAACTACGATGAATGAAACAAATTAAAACAAAAGAAAAACGTATCAGAAAGGCAGCAAAAGATACAGTGAAATAAATAAGAACAGTGGAAGCAATTTGAATTGAACAAAGGTAAACTAGATAGAGCAAATATGTAAAGTAAAAACGGATACATTAAGTAAAAACAATAGTAAAAAAAGCATATGAAATGGTTAAAGAATTAACTGTGGATTAATAAATAAGATCGACAAAATACTCGATAAATCACCGAACAACGTGAATCGATGAACAGAATACACGTCAGAACTGTTTAACACCGTGAGAACGAAGATAAGGTTATCCCACAGTGCCCGCAGTCTCTGGGAGAAGAGGATTGTTCTATACTTCTAGATGAAATTGAAGCAGCTGTGAAAGACATGAAACAATGAACATTTCCTGACGTGTGTAACATTTCAGATAAGCTGGCTTAGGTTGGGGAGAGGGCCTGATAACTACACTCACTATTTCTGCAAAAAGATCTGACAGATTGGGGAGAGGGCCTGATAAATACACTCACTATTTCTGCAAAAAGATCTGACAGATTGGAGAGTGGCCTGATAAATACACTCACTATTTCTGCAAAAAGATCTGACATATTGGGGAGAGGGCCTGATAACTACACTCACTTTTCTGCAAAAATATCTGACAGATTGGGGAGTGTGCCTGATAAATACACTCACTCTTTTTGCAAAAAGATCTGACAGATTGGGGAGTGGGCCTGATAAATACACTCACTCTTTCTGCAAAAAGATCTGACAGATTGGGGAGTGGGCCTGAAAAATATACTCACTCTTTCTGCAAAAAGATCTGACAGATTGGGGAGTGGGCCTGATAAATACACTCACTCTTTCTGCAAAAAGATCTGACAGATTGGGGAGTGGGCCTGATAAATACACTCACTCTTTCTGCAAAAAGATCTGACAGATTGGGGAGTGGGCCTGATAAATACACTCACTCTTTCTGCAAAAAGATCTGACAGTTTGGGGAGTGGCCACCAAAATGGAACAATCCTTAATCATTACTATCTCAATGAATGAAAATCCGAATCAGTGTCACATTTACAGAATCATCAGTCTTATCAGTGTCATCAGTCACATCAGTCTCATAAGTCACATCAGCAACATCAGTCTCATAAGTCACATCAGTCACATCAGTCTCATAAGTCACATCAGTCACATCAGTCTCACAAGTCAAATCAGTTTCATCAGTCTCATCAGTCACATCAGTCTCATAGGTCAAACAGTCTCATCAGTCACATCGGTCTCATAGGTCAAACAGTCTCATCAGTCTCATCAGTCACATCGGTCTCATATGTTACATCAGTCACATCAGTCTCATCAGTCACATCAGTCTCATAGGTCAAACAGTCTCATCAGTCACATCGGTCTCATAAGTCACATCAGTCTCATCAGTCACATCAATCTCATAAGTCACATCAGTCAAATCAGTCTCATAAGTCACATCAGTCACATCAGTCTCATAAATCACGTCAGTCACATCAGTCTCATCAGTCACATCCGTCTCATCAGTCACATCAGTCTCATAAGTCACATAAGTCACATCAGTCTCATCAGTCACATAAAGAAAGCAATGCTACAAAAATCAAACTGAACCGAATAAAACCAGATCTATTTTCTAAGGAACAGACAGGATTTAATGCAGACCTATACCATGTGTTCATAGACGTCCAAACAGCCTCTGATAGAGTTCGGCATTAAGCGCGATGGGCGACGATGAGGATGTACAACTTTGGTGTAAATAGAAGAAAACATCTATAGGCCAACGATACTACTACAGGCGAAGTAAAAGATCTGACAGATTGGGGAGAGGGCCTGATAACTACACTCACTCTTTCTGCAAAAAGATCTGACAGATTGGGGAGAGGGCCTGATCAACAGACACTGAGGGGAATTGTTCAAAAAAACAGCTGGAGATCAACAAAAGTGGCTTATTTTCTCTTACCTTAGTATCTTCTTGGAAGAAATAGTGACATAAGCATTTGAAGACATGAAAATACTGGCAGTGTTTAGTCGACTGGTCTTCCTCATTGCACATCGGACCATGAAAATAATGTTTAGTCGACTGGTCTTCATCATTGCACATCGGACCATGAAAATAATGTTTAGTCGACTGGTCTTCATCATTGCACATCGGACCATGAAAATAATGTTTAGTCGACTGGTCTTCATCATTGCACATCGGACCATGAAAATAATGTTTAGTCGACTGGTCTTCATCATTGCACATCGGATCATGAAAATTGTGTTTAGTCGACTGGTCTTCATCATTGCACATCGGACCATGAAAATAATGTTTAGTCGACTGGTCTTCATCATTGCACATCGGACCATGAAAATAATGTTTAGTCGACTGGTCTTCCTCATTGCACATCGGACAAGTCCATAAGTGCTCAGATCTCTCTCAAAGAATATCCATCAACGTGTAACGACTAACGGCACCGATGTTGTGTTGTTTGATAGTCTGCTTTGGATTCCGTCGTAGCGTTCTGGTCTGGTATTTCCAGCCTTGCTTGACATTATATCCGGGAAGGCTGTTCATGGCTGCGAAGTCAGGGTCTTTTTTTGAGTCATCTTTTGGTTCTGCGGACCCTGGGGGCATTCAGAATGTCATAGCGGTCCATTGCCCTTCCACACTCAACATCAGCTACACTGACAAGTCTGTCATTATCTCTAACATACGTGCCCTGGCACGAAAATGAAGCAGATCCATGTTAGAATAGACCTCCCCTGGGACTCTAACTATTGTCGTCGAGCACAGCCAGTTACTATCTTTCATAGAAAACTCAATTAGTCACTGAGGAAATAGAAATGTATATAAGGTTGTGTCTCAAGCCATGCAATTGTTTTGTAGCCGCCATAATTGCCATGGTTAAACTTCTTGTAGTGAATGCGAAAGCGTCACTGTCTTTCGTCACAATTCTGTCTCCATCATGAGCCGTGAAAGCCCACAAGCTCCGTACGTGCCGGATAATAAACAGACCCATCTGTGTAGATTTCTGCGTTACTATCAGAAGAGTTCTAGAAAATCAAGGCCTTCTCTTCTGCCTCAACGACCAGTGGGTTTTGTTGTCTTCCCTGGCAATGTTGGTGACAGAACTACCGTCTGCTGACTAAATAGATGGCCTATCAGAAACAGGACAACAATTAACACACCTGATGCAACGACTAGATAAAGCAGCTGGAGGCTATGACAAGGAGATCAATGCTGAAAAAAGGAGAACAAGAAACACTACAGGCACTTTTGCAAATAATCAAAATAAATGAACATGAGGCAGAAACATTTGACAAATAGTTAATTACTTATGATCAACTGTCAGCTATTAAAGCTCGACATCAATCTGAAATATCGGCTAGAAAAGATCAAGCTACAGTAGCACTTGTAAGACTAGAACCTATTTGGGAAGATTAGAACACTGTTTCATTTTAACTCTCACTCTTCCTCAATCACTCTTCCTCACTCACTCTTCCTCACTCTTTCACTTTCCTACCTCTTATATTCTCATTCTCTCTCGTTTGCTCTATCTCTCTCTCTTTCTCTCTTTGACTCTTTCTCACCCTCTCTCTCTTTCAGTTATTCTCACTCTCTTTCTCTCTAATTCTCTCCCACACTCTTTTAACTCTCTCATTCTTTTCACTCTCTCATTCCCTCTCTCAGTCACTCGCTCTCTCCCTGACTCTTACTCTTTCTCACAATCTCTAATTCTCTTTCATTCTTTCTCTCACTCACTCTCTCTCCTAATTCTTACATTCTCACTTTCTCACTCTCCCTCCATCTCTCTCACTCACACTCTTTCTCACTGTCACTCTCATTATCTCTCTCACTCACCCTCCCTCTCTTATTCTTTTTCTCACTCACAGAATCTCTCTCTGGAACTTTCTGCCACTACACCTTGTTTTTCAGTTATCTATTGACTCCCTGCAGCGCAATTCTCTTAACATAACGTTACGGCTGGTATTTCTTCTTTACTCTTTGTTTCTGATACGGCTTTATGCTCCAGCCTCTGCATTCTAATTGAAATTGTCTCCACCTGATGTTGGCATTGCTCAGAAGAATTCCCAGAATACCATGGACATCAAAAAGAACAAATATGCCAGTTTTAAAGAGAATCTAAAATCCCAGAAATCTGATTGATGAAGCACACTAAAAAAAAAACCGAGAATAAAATATTGTTGTCATGTAAAAGGATATAACTACATACAGAAGATGAACGTGGAGAGAAGAATTGTAGGTAAACGTATGAGAGACAGACCTAGGAGAAGATGTTTTTCCAAGATATCACACAAGCTGGGATTGATTACTGCAGACACTGGACATCTCACGCAATATAGAGAAATTTTCACAATAGCTGGCTTCGGCGCCAAGTTCCAATAGTGTCAGGAGACAAATAATAATTAATGAATATTATTATAGACAAGTATTCAGCCCTACCCTATTTGGGAGATACTTGTCTTAATAGGAAAAATGCAGATACACAATGTATTTCCGAGCTGTGATCGCAGCTTTATGCTATAGTCACGAGAACACCTGCGCGTAAGACACTGTCCGCGATAGCTAATTTTTTAGTTAGCTGAGTGCCATTGTTCCCTAGCGTTTGGCTTTTCTTGGCAAGGCGTTGTGCCACTGAGAACGGGTTCGATTCTGCTTTGGTCCATATATTGTCCTTTTTTTTTTGTTCTGTTGTTGATTATTTGTCATTTTTTTCCGAGTGCTGTAAACATACACACCTCTTCCCCTGAATTGATTCGTTCAATAGTGTCAATAGTTTTTGCCCTTTTGTATTATTATTCACCATCCATGTCTCTCTGAGTGGAACAAAACTGCTTTTACATTTGTATTAAATAGTCGTATGTTTGAGCCTACAAGTTACTGACCTTCAGACGATATTTTTAACGATTTGGCTAACGACACGAAGAAACTGTTGTCAGGTGTGATGCCTGCCTCACTGGCTCCAAAGCCATTAAAAACATAACACAACCAAGCCTCCCATACGCTCTCCGGAAACGAAATGTCTCCCTTATAAAAAATCAATACTCAACGTCAGATAAAACATTCGATCGATCTGGAGAAAAAGAACGAATCTAGTAGAATAGCGTCCATTTGTCCAAACAAAAACCGTGTCCCAGGCTCTAATGTGAGTGCGTTGTTGTCTGGATCGCGTGAACTTGTCCTAAAAGTTTAATTAAATGTCTGGAGGCGTGTAGAGACAATGATGAAAGTATTGCCGGCTTCATTTTTACGAGAAAGTGAGGGTAAATGACAAAGTTGGGTCATAGAGAAAGTAAAAGTAATATTTATTTCACAGAATAAAGAAGTAATATTTGTTTAAAAAGAAAAAAAATATATTTGTTTCAAAGGAAAATAAGAAGTAGTATTTGTTTTAAAGGGGTAAAAAGGCATATGTGTGAATCGTGTACCCATTTTTAATTATATTTTGAAGATTGGAAAGTGCAGACTGAAAATGAACTCATGTTAACTTCATTATAAAGCCAGCACTCTAGCTACTGCGCTTTTGAGACTGCTGAGACTGTGTTGATGCATTGTAATGAAATACAGCATAACACAATTTAGTATAATGCAAAAATAACAATGAAAATAGCAAATACAATAATATATATTTTCTTAACAAACCAAACAGCAACAAAATAATGAAATAATCCAACAAACAAAGCAATTTACTGAACAATAATTCAGCACCTGATGATGATATTTTGTAGGTTTACTCTGAACAAGCTACACTGATAAGTTTGCAAATGCGTGATGGATTTATGTTTTACCATCGTCATCGTCGTCATGTGACATACCGGTTGGCGTAGGCGATCATGTCCTTCCACAATCTTTTATCTACCATGCATCGTATCAGTTCTGTTGCTGGCTGTTTTCCATGCCATGACACCAAGCTATCCAGTATTTTCTCTGTTTGTTGTCCGCGATATCTCTTTCTCTGTATTGTTTCATTTGTGACCAAGTTTTCCAACTTTCCTCTTTTCATGATGTGCCCGAAAAATGTTGATTGTTTCTTTCTGATGTTTCTTATGAGCTCCTTTTTTGTGTTGGCCTCGTTGGTCTTATTAGCTGTCCCGGGAACTTTCAACATTCTTTTGAGAAATCCCTTCTCTGTGACCTCTAATCGTCTTTTCATTTGTTTGTTTACGGTCCATGATTCGCTTCCATAGGACAAAATTGGCTCTATATAGCACCGATGATGTTTAACCATCAGCTTTTCCAAAACGAAAATCTTGTGTCAAGACTCCTCCTTCATTGTTGTTGGTAGTGATCACAATACACAGAGTGGGGACTGGGTAGTCTAGAGGGAGAACGTCCACCTCAGAACAGGAAGGACCCGGCTTCAAACCCACCAGAAGCGGTGGTGAATTAATCCGTAGTTTCTTAGTGACGGTAACCTCCCCTGATCTCTTGGGTGGTGAGATCCGATGTCGAGCCCTCTCTTGGGTAGTGAGATCCGATGTCGAGCCCTCTCTTGGGTAGTGAGATCCGATGTCGAGCCCTCTCTTGGGTAGTGAGATCCGGTGTTGAGCCTTCTCTGATGACGGAAATAAACAGGAGGTCTCGTGTGAACTCGCGCACGTTAAAGATTCCTTGACAGTTAAAATCTAACAGAGTAGAACATAAATATGGCCGCTGCACGGGCAAGATTGTCAGCAGAGATCTACCCACATTGTAGATTCCCGGCCGTGCTACGGAGTTCGTGCACGTGTGTCAGGACTCTCCTCGGATTTTCTCGTGATATTATCGTTATCGGAGCATCTATGTATTCATCTGGTGTGCTGTGATGATGATCCTGATAACAACAATTCACAGAGGTCAAGAATGTTACTTCCTTTGGTTCAAACATTATTAATCAGCTTCCTGTCGATGTTGAAATCAACCGACTCTGATGAGTGCGCTGTAGGTAGAACGCTGGCCTACATAGAAATGGCAACATCCCCACAGTATATATGTTAAGCTAGTGTACAGACTCCAGAACTGAACAAAGAACTAAAAATCGAATACTGGCCCCAAGCCAGACAATTTGCAAACCAACTATGGGCGGGATACCTATGATGACATCCTGCTTACGAATAATTTAACAGAGGTGTCTCGTATTTCTGTGTGATATAATGAGCATAAGAACTGGAAGCACAAGAAGAAGTATACGAATAAGAAAAAAAGAAGAAGAAATAACGCACCCATTTTAAAAGGATCAGTCGTAATCTCCAGATTTGCAAAAATAGTATGGGAAACCGTGCACTCAAAAACAACAAAAAAATCTCAAGTTTATCAGACCTGCATTCTCAGTACTCTACTTTACAGCAGTGAGAAATGGACGACACATGCTCATCGAGAATATCAGCTCAACGCATTCCACCTGGGCTGCATGCGAAGAATTGTAGGCATCATATGACATGATCGTGTATCCAACATCGCTGCTCTTAAGGGAAAAATTACCCCAAAAAAATATAGATGCCCTGCTATGCCAACGTCTTTCGTCTTGCCTAGGATATGTTACCCGTATGGAAGATGGCGTCATTCCAAAAGACGTTCTGTACAGTTGGCTGTCGACAGGCATGCGACTTATTGGCCTACCAACACTCCTTTTTAAAGATAAGTGCTTACACGGCATGAAGCAGGTCAACATCAACTGTGAAAATCTGGAAACATGTGCTGTAGACTGACAGAAGTGGCGTCTACTGGCAAAAAAGTAAAACTTGAAACGTAAAGAACCAACAAGGATGGCAAGATAATAAACGAAAAAATAACCGAACGCACAACGAAAGCACCAAAGTCAGCCTCATAGTCCATCTACATAGATATAATAGCCTTCTAAAATAGTACTCTTCAATTATAATAAACACTGTGTGCTGTCTATTGTAATCAACTATGACACGCCGGTTTATCTCCCGATATAGAATGTCTAATATTATAATCCAATACTCAAACAAATGAGTTGACCAATCTAAAAATAGGAATTAAAAAAAAAAGCGAATAGGGTTTCTTGTGGTAGTGTCCATGTTTGTCAATTCCCATGTTTGTCAATGCTCATGTTTGTCAATGTCTATGTTTGTCAATGCCCATATTTGTCAATATCCATGTTTGTCAATGTCTATGTTTGTTAATGCCCAAGTTTGTCAATGTCTATATTTGTCAATGTCCATGTTTGTCAATGCCCATGTTTGTCAATGCCCAAGTTTGTCAATGTCCAAATGCACATTTATATTGAGGATGTGCCGGGTATCACGCAGACCATCCCACCTTTTCAGAATCATCACGGCTAGATGAACCTAGGAGCCGTTGATACGAATCGAACCAATCTCTTGGCTAGAGCAGTCCTGTCCACTGAGCTACCGTTTTCCTTTGTTTTAAAAGAACTGTATCGATGCAAGATTGTGATGGTAGACATCATACTGGATATAATACGTGAGAGACGCTATTAAACACAAGAGAACAGAAGTGCAGGAAAGTAAAATAAGTAAAGAGGAAAGCTTCGCGCACCGGACCAATATTGGAGACTAGAGATTCCCACAGTCCCTTTTCGTTGTGATAGGACTTATTTTTCTCCCTTTTAGTTTCTTCTTCCTCTTTCCTTCCTCATTTGCCTTTCAGCGTTGAGGGATATAATTTGTGGTCATTTGCTCTTTTGTTCGCCTCAGCTGTTGTTATGTTTCCCCTAATATTCCTCAATCCATCTTTTTCACGGTCGGCCTTTGGGTCTGATGTTCTCGCAACGTTTATTCAAGGCTCGTTGTGTTGTGTTTTGAACTTTCTGCCTTGCCACGTAGCAAAACCATTTGATCTGTTGTTTCTTTACATATACTATGGCGGGGGTTATTCGTAGCTTTTTTTCTCAGTTCTTCATTTTGTGATCTTATTTCTCAGGCTCTTTTCTGTCATTCGCCTAACACATTTCATCTTAGTAGAGGTTATTTTTCTGATTGTTCTTGCATCTAGGGTCCAGGACTGGGTTGGTAGCACAAAGTTGGGGTGAAGATGGTAATGTGGAGTGAATTGTTTGCCTCTACAGTTATTTCCTTGTTGGACAACAGTGGTGATAACTGTCCAATTATTTGACAAGCTTTCTTGCATCTTGCTTGCCTGCCTGTCTGTCTGTTAGTCTGTCAGTCTGTCTGTCTATCTGTCTGTCTATCTTCTCTTGACGAGTCGAAGACAGAACACAGGGCAGAAATCCTAGATTCTCTATGACCGACGATCTTTGTTATCAATCATCAGACCTTGCACTGAACCCGCTTTATATTCTCCATACTTACCTATTCTGGGCGAGTTACATAAATTTTAGCAAGGGGCCGCTGTTACCTCTCGCCACAGTGCTCTTTTTAGTATTTATCTAGGTCGAACTCTTTTTCTTTTACTCTCTGGTTCCAATTCGAGTGCTTGTTTTCATACTCTCTTGTAGTCCCTTCGCAACACATCGACAAAATATGACCGCCGTCATATCTAGTTTATCGATTATTCAGTTTTTATGCGATGCCATTCCTTTTATTTCTACACTAGTCGTTAATTCATTCCATTACTATTATTGAAATATATTAATCTGTTTTGTCATATCTCTCCTCCTGCTGGCATTGGTAGACCTCAGCTCAGTTACATTGGGGAGGTTCTACTTCCAGAGGTGCTTAATTCTTGTGAAATATTACTTTTCTACCAGAAATATAGTCTGAGCAGCACGTGTGCTTTTTATTCTGTTTTTAAACTGCTGAGGTGAAAGTACTCAACTTTTAATTCTGTTTTAAGCTGCTGAGGTGAAAGTACTCAACTTTTTAACTTATTCTATTTTAAACTGCTGAGGTGAAAGAACTCAACTTGGCTACACAGACATCGATTGCTGTCGTTCGGTCTCAGAAAGATAAGTAAAGGCTCATTGCACGTTTTACTTGACCTATAGCGAATATTGAATTAATGCTCATATTGTTCCGAGACCAACGACACATTTTGGGTGATGTGGTCGGTATTAGGTCAGGACGCCTTTATTTCCACGAAATGTCTCCAAAAACCATTTGTAAACTCTGGGTAATTCCCGAAACTGTGTTGGCCCTAACAAAATTCGCCACTTCTGGTAATCGAACTAAGACTCTTCTGATCAGGAAGCTAACTCTTTAACCAGTTCGTCACTGATGATTCGTCTCTGTTAGGACTATATACTCAATGTAACCTATTACTATAACCAGACGAACACCCACATTTCACGATACAGCCACCAACCCTCGTAGATCGTGTTTACTTAGTGTTACCCAAATCACTGGCGTACTTCAACATATTGTTCCAAACCCCCAGGAAGAAATCATTTCCGGAAGTTTAGTTCTTGAAATAAGACACAAGCTCGTATAAAGAGCCAAGATGAAAACAGGATGTAAACAGTTCTGACGTCACTACCCACTGACGGTGGAGCTGAGGTGTAAATGTAAGGCCTGGGTATACTCCTGTATGATGGCTCTGATAACCTTACACTTACCTGCGTGAACTTCACTCCCTTGTGTTTTCTAGCTACTCATCAAAGCTCGTACAAGCAACCCACACATGGGCGTAGACAGAGGTGGGTCGCAAAAAGGCCTAAACTTCAACAAAAATGTAATTCCTGTTTGTTGTTAGTTCCAACGTCAAAGCCAATTAGATAAAGAACACATTTATAATTTGTGTATGACAACATAAAAACATGCAGTTATATGACATATGGGAAAGAACAGAACAAACAACCAACCAAACAACATATTATTAATTCAAACAGGGAGATAGATTGGATGCGACACAGATTAGGAAAACTTGTCTACATCAAAGACAGGTACTGCCTTTGAACAGACGTGGAAATGGAATCAGGAATGAATGCACCAAGAAGAGAAAATATGAGAATCCTCAAAGAAACAGCGAAAATATTCAAGAACAAGGATGGATATAAAGGCTTGCACTGTGGTATGTTTTTAAAAGGTCCTGGAAGATTGTGTAGCACGTATATCTGCAAACATCAATTCAATATCGATGTCTTTAGGTAATTCATAACAGTGGGCGAAACTTGTAATTTTTAAAGAGTTTCTCCTTAACTTATTACCTGTTTGCGTCATTGTTACTTCTTCTCACAGTTCCCAGGAGCATTGATTAGCCAGTCTACGATTGAGTAGAAATTCTCACACCAGAAATGTAAAGAAATCAACAAAAAAGAAAGCATGATTTCTCAGGCTAATTCAACCTTTCACTGTCTGAGCACCAAACAAATGAGTCTGGCCTAGTTGTTTCTGTTTTTTGACTTGCTGAGTTTTTGAACGATAAACGGACACAACTATATCTCTTTCAGCTTCATCTGTCTCTTGCTGTTATCTGTGTCTGACATATGCATCCAAATCATGCGTGTGTCCCCAACTGAGAATCTGGCGTAATTTATGTACATCCATTTCCAGATTCGCTATGATCTCGACAGTCCGTATCCTAGCGTCACTACAATTTCCCGGCTGTCAACGAGTGCTTGCATTTTTAAGTGAGATAAATAGTTTTATAGCACTTTTAGAGACAAAAATAGCGCTATGGACGTGAATCATGGACACAAATATCTTATGGGTCAGTTATCGTAAGAATTAGAAAAGAAAAAGAAATTTTTGTATACCACAAACAGCAAATTCCTTTGTTTTCCTTTTAATACGTTATCTGCGGAAAAGTTAAATCAGCACCATTGGAGTAGTCGGTTTTCAATATTCCTCTCTTGTTTCTGTTACTGCTGGACTTGTCAATTACTAGAGGAAAGAACACCATCTGAGAACAAAATAATTAAAAGAACATCATTTGCAAATAAAATAAAAAAAACATCTGTAACAAAGCAGAAAAGAAAACAAGCTGAATGAATTAATTATATAGTAAAAGTCTGGACAATCTAGTGACAACAGGAAATAATTGTTTGACAGCAGAAGCAGAGTTGTTTGTCCATCACGGTGAGGAAGACCCCTAATTCAATATATTACAGACAAGCAGATAGAGAGAACACCTTATAAAGTTATTGGAAAATAAAACAATGGATAAGTGCCGTAATGAAATGTTCAAATCAATGGTCGCGCGTAGTTTTAAAATGTTCCAATCATTTGGTCACGTGCAGTATTCACATGTTCAAAGAAATCATCCCGTGTAGTATTGAAATGTTCAAAATAATGATCACGTGCAATATTGAAATGTTCAAAATAATTATCACGTGCAGTATTGAAATGTGCAAAGCAATGGCCACGTGCAGTAATGGAATTTTCAAGGTAATGGTCACGTGCAGTATTGGAATGTTCGAAGTAATGGTCACGTGTAATATTGAAATGTTCAAAATAATGATCACGTGCAGTATTGAAGTATGCAAAGCAATGGTGTGCAGTAATGGAATTTTCAAGGTAATTGTCACGTGCAGTAATGGAATGTTCAAAGTAATGGTCACGTGTAGTATCGAAATGTTCAAAGTAATGATCACGTGCAGTATTGGAATGTTAAAAGCAGTGGTCACGTGCAGTATTGGAATGTTCAAAGCAATATTCACGTGCAGTAATGGAATGTTCCAAGTAATGGTAACGTGCTGTATTGAGATGTTCAAAGTAATGATCACGTGCAGTATTGTGATGTTCAAAGTAATGATCACATGCAGTATTAAGATGTTCACAACTTTTTAAAGTTGAGTGCCTGTCACGACTTGTGACATACCGTTATTATGCTATCAGTTCTCATATTTTCTTTCATGACATCCGACAACACTATGGAGGACCTCTACAGTATTGTGAATAGTGGTCTACTACCACAAACAAAACCAGTAGTGTCTATTTGTAGAAGATGGGTGAACCCTAAAGCTGTGTCGCACCGAAAGGAGAGGTCATATTATGAGCTTGACCTCGTACCCATCCGGTCATTATACGAGAGCACTAACATCGTCACCACCGCGGCTTCAAGAGAAGGAACCCTTGACAAAGACAGGACTAGCAAGGTATCCGTCTGTTTAAAATGTTCTCCCAGTAGAAACAACTTTGACTACGAACAGTTGCCGTTTTGCAAGGTTAAACAAAAAAAAACCCAACGCTTGAGAAGCTAATAGATAGCTGAGTGGCAGTGTTCCTAAGCGTTCGGCTTCTCGTGGCAAGGCGCAGTGCCATAGAGTACGGGTTCGATCCTGCTTCAGACCATATATTGTTCTTTGTTTTTTTCTATTGTTGTTTATTTGTCTTTTTTTTCTGAGTGTTGTAGTACATACCTCTTCCTCCTATGATTCCCTGAATTATCGCCTCGGAAGTTTCCCTCTATAATAATATTCATTTATGATTATTTGTCTCCTTGAGAAGCTAACCCAGAACAAATATGTGCTCAAGACAGACGCAGTGAAATGTAAAGTGAAAAAAACCAAGGCAATGCAATTCACTAAAAAACGAAGAAACGATCAAGAAAAAGGGGATGATATCAATTATTCTATTCTCTTCTATCCATGAAACCAGTTTCGTTGCAGTTAGGAACTCCCCCTATCCACTCTATCACTTATCACAGTATTTCCCAAAATGCATCAGTAAATTCCATTGACAAGGCGAAACATAATTAACATTTCTAGCCCATGAACGCTTACTTTCAAATGTTACGTAAATCTCTTCCCTTTGAACCCCAACAGAACACCCCTCCCCCCTTTCATGTCCTCACCCCTATATCCACGCCTCTGATCAAGTGTACATACAAACATCTGGAACTCAACCAGACATCGGTCTAAGGCTGCGCTCCACCTGAAGGTAAAATACATTCTTATCCATCAACATTTTATATTTTAAATGTTCTTACTTCCCTGTTTATTTGTTCTTGATTCATTGAAGGCCACAAGTAAATTGATGTACACACAAATGTTAAGAATGCTACGAAGGGCAAATAAGACGAATCAAAGATGGAACATGAAGGTCAATATTGAAGGAGAAAATAAAACAATAGGAGAAAGAAGAGAGAACTTTAGGGGTGCGCTCAAAACTGTGGTATCTATCTTCATGTTCGTTGCAACGAGGTGGAGATAATTCAGTAAAGAAAACAGAAAGAAAATAAATAATTGTTACAAATTCATCAACAAATTTGTTTCCTGTGATGTCAGCACTACACCAGTACCGTAACTCAGTTATTAAAAGAAAATATCCGTACAGATTTGTGGCCAGGTAATTCGAAAACGTTCTCTTGTCCCCAGTAGGTCATTGGACTAACTATTGCCAAGTAAGTATCCAAGCTGGAGTAAACTGGAAGTTCACTGTTCATTGTTTACAACATACCTGTTGTATACAATCCAAACAAGCCTGTAAGTTTAGTTATTTTATAATTTAGTTTAGTCTATAATTTACTTTCGTTTATAATTTAGTTTAGTTTATAAATTAGTTTAGTGTATAATTTAGTTTAGTTTATAATTTAGTTTAGTTTATAATTTAATGTAGTTGATAATTTAGTTTAGTTTGTAATTTAGTTTAGTTGATAACTTAGTTTAGTTTATAATTTAGTTCTGTCGACAAGACATCCTCACTGCACACTGAACAAGTCTGTAAGTGCTCAGATCTCTTCCCAAGTATATCACTCAACGTGTAGCGACTACCGATATCGTTGTGTTGGTTGACAAGACTTCCTGCATAGCGCTCGCGATTGGCATCTGCCGCCTTGACGTGATATGTGATATTCATGCAATCTGTTCATGGTTGCGGATGCAGGGTAATTTTTTTAGTTGTTTTTTTTTCATTCACCGTCCCTGAGGGCATTCATATTGTCACTGTAGTCCATTGTCCTTCTGCTTTCAACATCTTCCAAACTGACAAGTATGGTAATACGCTTATTACCTCTTACACCCACGTGCCCTGGCATGAAATTTGAAGCAGACTGGACCTCTTCTGAGACTCTAATCAATGCCCGTAGGTGTTCAGTCTCTTTTAGCAGATAACGAAATGTGTAGACACTGTTGGCTTCACAGGTTGTGTACACACTGTTGGTTTCAAAGGTTGTGTACACATTGTTGGCTTCACAGGTTGTGTATATACTGTTGCTTTCACAGGTTGTGTACACATTGTTGGCTTCACAGGTTGTGTACACATTGTTGGCTTCACAGGTTGTGTACACATTGTTGGCTTCACAGATTGTGTACACATTGTTGGCTTCACAGGTTGTGTACACACTGTTGGCTTCACAGGTTGTGTACACACTGTTGGCTTCACAGGTTGTGTACACACTGTTGGCTTCACAGGTTGTGTACACACTGTTGGCTTCACAGGTTGTGTACACATTGTTGGCTTCACAGGTTGTGTATACATCAAGCTCGCATCTGATGTCACGTCTACTTGTTCATGTTGTGTTTCAAACTATTTCAGGATCAAGACTGTACCTCCCACTGATAGTCGTGTGAATTTCCAACACACACAAGTTGAGTGCCTTCACGACATCTCCCAGGTAAATGCGCGTCACCCCGACAATATCATCATCAAGTTCCATACCTGCTGATGTAAGTAATTATGTCTCTTCACAATCTTCTATCTTTGCAATTGTTTATCAATTCTGTTCTTGTATATTTTCTCTCTGCTTCCCTCTATCTGAGGAGCGGCGATAGCTCAGTGGTTTGTGAACACACCCACTAAGGACAAGAGGTCGAGTTCGAATCTAATTCATCGTTCCAGGTTTCCACCCATTCTGTGATGGACACCAGATTTTTTGCTCTTAAAGAAACGCTGTCCCGGAGTAATACTGACAACCTTACACACAAAAAATGTACGGAGACTTCTGGTCAATATGGTGGATAGGCGGCAGGAACCATTGAGACTCATTCTGAAAAGTGTTCCTTGTTGCAGTTTCCTCATATTCCAAGTCCGGTTTGCTGCCGGAGCTACTGAGTTTAGTGCTCTGTGTACACCGTGAGCTGTGTTTTTTACATTCAGATCGTGTTTCAATATTCTGATTGCTTACTGTGGATGATGATATCGTATGACGAAGAACAGTTCAGCTGCGTTCACTTTCGGTGCGGTTAGGCTTATTATGTCTTTTTGGCGTGTGCCGTTGCTGCTGTGATGGGGACTGCACCTGTCTTTCTTTGTTTGGATCTTTCAATGAGATGAGTTTTAATTCGGATGATTCCATTGGCGCGGGCGATTGGGCAATTATGGATTTTAATTCGTTTGCAGTGATACCGGGACCTTCGACTAACCATAACCATTCTATACGCCACGTGGCGTTGCCGGTCACTTGTTTTACTTCCCTCTACCTTTACTATCCTCATTTTCCAGTTATCACAAAATATTTCTGGTTGTTATTTCCATACCACATTAACACAATTAGGAGGTTTTCTCCTGATATTGACAATACGATTTCCTTTTCTGTTAGACTCTTTCATAATGTCCATGTTACTCTTGTTAACACTCCATGACATTCTCAAAATTCTTCTGTAAAATTTGTTTTGACAAAACATGTGAAATCAGCTGTTTCGCTGCCCCCAAACACCGGTGTAATCTGGACAGCAACTCTACATGTCTTCCGCTTCTTATTTCACTTCTCTTTTCCTCCTCCTTCTTCTTGTCCTTCATCATCTTTCTCCTCTTCCTCCGCTTCCTTCTTCTGTTTCATACTCTTGCCCCTGCTTCCTTTTTTCATTTCTTATTTTTCATCTTCATCCATTTCGTCCTCCGTTTTCTTCTCCTTCTTCATTTTCATCTTCCTCCTCCTTATTTTTCTTCACAAAATTATTTTTTCGTCTTTTTGTTCGGCTGTTTCCTCTGCTTCTTTTTCTTCTTCTGTTACATTTTGTTCATCCCCCTCTTCCACTTTTTTTTTTAAATCTTCAGCTACACTTTCTTTTTCTTAATCGTTTTTTCGTCTGCGTCACTTTCTTTTTCCTCTTCCTCTTTTACTTCACTTTAATCCTCCTTTTCTTCTCTGTTTTCTGAATCTTTGCCTTTTACTTTTTCTTCTTTTCTTTTTATATCTTCTTCTTCTCCTCCCTCTACTTATTCTACTACAGTTTACTGGAAAGATTTTAGGCTTCTGTGCCTGCCACCCACTCCTGCCTGACGATCGGTTGTGACCTAAAGTTGGTCACGATAATTTTCCCAGTCAGCTGAGACTGTAAGTCTTTTAGGACAGGCATAACTGCTTTTTGTCTGATTTGAGTAAATCTAAATTTAACTTGATGTTAAATGAGGCTCGCTTTGATGTTTTTAATTTTACTCTAAACTTTCCCACAACTGGTACATGATCACTATTGCAATCTACCCCTGGTCTAGTTTTCACACACACCAGACTGTTTCGAAATCTATTGCTTATCATTATGTAATCAATTTGATTACGTGCGTTTTTTCCTGGGCTTTTCCATATCCACAGACGTGCCCACTCAATGGAGTCTGTAGAAATGTGGTTTAATAGAAGAATGTTGAGAATACATGGACAGCTAAGAAGAGTAATGAAAATGTTCTGAAAGAGGTCAAAGCAAAAAGAGAGCTAATTTCCTATATTAGGAAGAAACAATCATTATTTTTTGGCCATGTAATGAGAAGAGAAAAACTGGAATATATTGTAACAACTGGAAAAATTGAGGGACGAAGAGATAGAGAAAAGCAACGAGAAAAAATACCAGGCAGCTAAGAGAATGGCTTGACAGAAGGTGAACAACAGAAATGATAAATAACTGTCGAGATCGAAAATTGTGGAGAGACATGATCACCTACGTCAGCAGGCCCGGTACTTGATGATGATGATAACTGCTTCAATCTAGTTTGAAATTAACTCATGGGAAATTACCGTGGCTCTGAGTTTGAGGCATTTGCCTCTCATCCACACTTTCCCAATTCTAATTCCTCACGAAGAGAGCTTTGTTCATCGAGCTGCTCTGATTATAGTGGAAGTGATTTAGAAAGCTTAGTCCTATCGGAGAGATGAAAACTATACGCTAGTGTTCAAATTGTGAGCGTAAAATCCATTGTCTTTAAAAATCGAATTGGACAATGTGTATGTTTGCTGATCCAACATATATGTGATAATAAAGACAAGCAACATATAAATTGTATTTACTGTATGTTGCTAATGAGAAACATGGCCAGACCTTTATTCTTCTTCTTTCGTTGACTCAGGTCTATATCTGTAAAGCCTTTTTTTCAATGAATATGTTGTCATTAACAGCTCCCGTCAGAGAATTGTAAAGTTCTCTGTTTAATGTACAGTTGTTTGTCAATGATACTTTAGTTGAGTTACTAATTTGTGTCTTTCCACAAAGATAACCTGCATGTACTTCTTCTATTAATTCACTTGAAGTGACTGGAAGAAGCTGTATCTTAAAATTTTTAATCTTTTATGGTTAAAAATTGATCATTCTTCTTCTTTTTCCTTTCAATTCCCTGTGGAGCATAGATCTGCGACAAACACTTTCCAAGCAGTTCTGTTTCTTGCTATTCTTTTAAGATAATTCCGTGTCTTCCACATCATCTTCAACTCTGCTTCCAGCTGTCTTCTCCAAGAATGTTTTAGTCTTCCTTTTTGACTCTTCTCCTGGGGATTAAAAAAAAGAGCCTCTCGTGAAACACTATCAGGTGGCTTCCGAAGTGTATGTCCTATCCAGCGGCATCATAAAAACACAAATTTAAAAACTGAATTTTGCATCCCTCGAAATTCTTTGATTTGCCATTTCTTTGATATTTTCGTTACGAGCATTAACTACTAAATTATCATTGACACGTACAAATTTACTTCTTAGCTTAACATTTTACTTTTATGTCTGGTGTCACAAATTAACAACATGCCAAGAAAAAAAAGTGATATGATAGATTCAGAACATCTTCATCCATAAATGTCGCGACATTAATGCCCAAGATATGAACTAAGACTCCACTTTGAGATGAAAGCAAATAATTGGGAATGTAGTTCTGTTTAAGCAATGATCATCTAATAAAGCATTCTTGCTGTCTTGTAGTAAATGTGATGAAGTCTGTGTGCTTGTCCACATGTACACGTTTGTGGTTCACTCCAGAACATAGTTTACTTGTGGCTTCAAAATAGTTTGTGCCCTGTTCTTAGTCGAAAGATGATTAGTTCCTTCTGATCAAGAATGCGGAGTTGTCCAGCTGGGGTCTACTGCTTCTGACCACTTTTATCATATAGATCTCCTGCTAATATGTGAATTGTTAGCTACAGACCTCCTGCTAATATGTGAATTGTTAGCTACAGACCTCCTGCTAATATGTGAATTGTTAGCTACTGATTTTCTGCTGGTATGTGATTTGTTAGCTACAGACCTCCTGCTAATATGTGAATTGTTAGCTACATACCTCCTGCTAATATGTGAATTGTTAGCTACAGACCTCCTGCTAATATGTGAATTGTTAGCTACTGACTTTCTGCTGGTATGTGATTTGTTAGCTACTGACTTTCTGCTGGTATGTGGTTTGTTAGCTACTGACTTTCTGCTGGTATGTGATTTGTTAGCTACTGACTTTCTGCTGGTATGTGATTTGTTAGCTACTGACTTTCTGCTGGTATGTGATTTGTTAGCTACTGACTTTCTGCTGGTATGTGATTTATTAGCTACTGACTTTCTGCTGGTATGTGATTTGTTAGCTACTGACTTTCTGCTGGTATGTGATTTGTTAGCTACTGACTTTCTGCTGGTATGTGATTGATCAACTTGGCTGTTCCATTTTGCTTAAATCCTTGGTCTGTATGTTATATTTTTCATTCACCGATATAGCTCGGTGAGACAAGATAAAACAAAACATTTCTGAACTATTCTTCTACTTCCGTTCAACTCCCTGTGGAGTCTTCAACAAACACTTTCTATTCCGTACCATTTTTTGCCAATTTCTTAAGATCATTCCATGTCTTCTCCATCCTCTTCATTTCTAATTGCATCTGTTTTGTCCGAATATATTTTAGCTTTAGTTTCATCTAATACTTCTTGCAATGTTTCTCTCATTTTTGGAATATGTTATGTTTGAGTGTTTTCAAGTCGAGTGCTTCAGCTGCTAAAAACACAGCTTCAAAGTTGCAATTGTATAGAGCAGTGTTTGAACGACAGAACGTAAAATTACAACATGGGAAATTAAATGCATAAGAAGTGCTGCAAACGAAGCGCAGAGGAATTATTAAAAAAAAATAAAACTCTGAGAAAAACAGTTGGGAAAATTCCAGTAATTGATTATATGGACGAGAATTAAAGAATTTGAAAGATTTTACACTCATCATCGTCATCAATTCACATGTCCTTGGCAGAACGTTGCATTTATCATATCGCGTCTCAAAGAATCTCTGTCTCCAGCCAAATCTTCCACCTCTTCTGCTGTCATGTTCAAAGTCACTTTGATGTTCTGAAACCACTTTCTTCTTAGCCTGCCCCTAATGTGTCGTCCAGGAACCATGCCTTTCATTATTGTTCTTTCTAGCCAACGGTGCCTTTTGACGTGGCTGTATGATTTTAATTTTCTCTGTGGAATGGTGTTTATAAGCCAGTTCTTTTTAAAGTTTAAGCCTCTTAAAATGTCTTCATTGCTCTTTTTTCATCAACCAAGTTATGTTGAGGATTTGTCTGCAGAATTTTGTTTCGATTGAATCGAGTTTCTTCTTTGATGTTTGCGAGATTGCATAGACAATTAACCAGAAATGACAATTATTATCAAGCTGTACCGTCTCCGCATTGAAACATGGTTACAGTGGGTCACCTGTTTACTGTCCCTTGTCTTAATGTTATATGCTTTCATAGGTTCTTCTGTCTATCTCTTTGTTGTTGTCAGCCCACTCGAGTCTTTGTCTGACTCTGTCTTGTTTACCTTGTATTTTCCCCTCTAGATGACTCTTAGTGAGCTTATTGTGTCTCTGTATGGGTCTACAAATTTAATTCTCTTGTTTGATTTGTTTTAAATACTCCTTTTTTGTTTATTGTCAACTGTTTCAAAACTTGGTACTTTTTTTCTTCTCTGTCCCCCAAATTCTCATCATTCTATTATAAATCAGCAGTTCAATTCGATAGTTATCCCTTTTGTCTTCATTTTTCCTATTAATTATTCATTTTTTTTGTACCGCGCAGAAGTACTGATTAAGTATACATTTTACTATTCTTATTTTAGGCCTGATGTTATTTGCTTTTATTTGAATATATATATATACTTTATGTTGTTAAAAATGCTTTTCACCAATTCTTATTCATTTATTCGTTTCAGCCCTGCACTTTCCGTGAAAATACAAATCTCTAGCAGGATAGCCGCCATAGCTCAGTGGTTAGTGAATTGGACTACAAAGGACAAGAGGTCGGGTTCGATCCTGATCATCGGCTTCCGGTTCACCCAGCCTTAAATGGGTACAGGATTTTTTTTACTGGGAAAGTAAAGCGGCGCGGGCGTAATACCGACCACATTACCCCAAAAATCATATGCTGTAGGTCTATAAAAATTATGAAAACTAACACCATATTCCCTATGCGCCACTTGGCGTGACGGGGCTCTTTACTCTTTACTTTTACGGCAACAAGATGACTCACGCAAATTGGATAAACGATATCAGGGAGTAACTAAATAAATTCAAGATGACAACATTACAAGCTACACAACTAGCAATGTCCAGAAAGGTACATACACATCCTCTCTGCAACAGCTCACGGTACAAGCAGTAGAATAAAAAGTAAAGAAAACAAAGTTATCTAGCAAAGAAAGTGAGGCAATCCCTGCCAGTTTCTATAAAGCAAGAGGGGTAATTTTACATGAAAACTTGGCAATCCAGATTCATAGATGCATCTCGGAGAAGCTACTAAATGGAGTAAGGGCGGGGCAAGCAGCGTGGAGCTGTGAAATGCTGTCTGAGAATTCTAAACCGAATGTCTGATGGGATTATCGTTACTGACACATAGACCTTCCAGACGATAGCGAAAAGATGTTAGACTCACGCACCCATACACCCAGATAGAGAGCGAGGTCAAGGGAGAGTGAAAACGTTAAAGCATGATATATCTGGCAGCTCTCTCTAACTTCAATACTTCGTGCAAAAAGGAAAGGGAAGTGCAGTCGATTTAACGGAGTAAAACCTGGAGGTTAAATTTAATTATACGGACCCTGCAAAGCAACGAAGGTGCAGGGTGATTCACTTGAGGATAAAGAAGGAACGCGCTCAGTCATCTAGGCGTATATATATATATATATATATATATATATATATATATATATATATATATATAAGGGGATTTGTATTTTATTTGATTAAAAGATCGTTTACCGAACTCTATCGTCCCGTCGTGGTATACCAGGACTTTGGAGGGAGTTCAGGTGTTCTTACTTTTGTCAGATATATGTTATGTTTATTAAATTATATAATACAGTTGTATGTTTCAGATGAACATTAAAATCATACAGTAAGTCACTTATGGGTTCCGTGATTTTTTTTTACAGAGAGAAAATGAAAGTAATTTAATGTCTTTAAATAGAGTTTCAAAAATGGGTTAATCAGATTGACGTCATCTTCACGAGTTGGTTACAAGCTCATCGAGTCGGTTGTTAACTCATTGAGTCGGTTGCGAGTCGATTGCAACTCATCGAGTCGTTTGCTAGCTTTTTGAGTTGGTTACTACGTCATCAAGTCCGTTGCTAGCTCATCGAGTCGGTTTCTAGTTCATTAAGTCGGTTGCTACCTCATCGAGGCTGTTGCTACCTCATCGACGGTTGCTAGCTCAATGAGTCGGTTGCTACCTCATCGACGGTTGCTAGCTCAATGAGTCGGTTGCTACCTCATCGACGGTTGCTAACTCAATGAGTCGGTTGCTACCTCATCGACGGTTGCTAACTCATGAGTCGGTTGCTACCTCATCGACGGTTGCTAACTCATGAGTTGGTTGCTACCTCATCATGTCGGTTACTAGCTCATTGAGTTGGTTACTAGCTCATTGAGTCTGTTACTAGCTCATCGAGTTGGTTACTAGCTAATTGAGTCGGTTGCTAGCTCATCGAGTCGATTGCTAGCTCATTGAGTCGGTTACTAGCTCATCGAGTCGATTGCTAGCTCATCAAGTCGGTTACTAGCTCATTGAGTTGGTTAATAGCTCATTGAGTCTGTTACTAGCTCATCGAGTTGGTTACTAGCTCATTGAGTCTGTTACTAGCTCATTGAGTTGGTTACTATCTCAATGAGTCTGTTACTAGCTCATCAAGTTGGTTACTAGCTCATTGAGTCTGTTACTAGCTCATTGAGTCTGTTACTAGCTCATCGAGTTGGTTACCAGCTCATTGAGTCGGTTGCTAGCTCATCGAGTCGATTGCTAGCTCAATGAGTCGATTACTAGCTCATCGAGTCGATTACTAGCTCATCGAGTCGGTTGCTAGCTCATCGAGTCGGTAGCTAGCTCATTAAGTCGGTTGCTAAATCATCGACGGTTGCTACCTCATTGAATCGGTTGCTACATCATCGACGGTTGCTAACTCATTGAGTTGGTTGCTAGATCATCGAGTCGGTTGCTAGCTCATTGAGTCGGTTTCTAGCTCACCGAATCAGTTTCTAGCTCTTCGAATCAGTTGCTAGCTCACCGAGTCGGCTGCTATCTCATCATGACGATTTCTAGCTCATTGAGTCGGTTACTAGCTTTTTGAGTCGGTTGCTACCTCATTGAGTCTGTTGCTACTTCATCGAGTCGGTTACCACGTCATCGAGTCCGTTGCTAGCTCATCGAATCGGTTGCTTCCTAAATGAGTCGTTTGCTACCTCATTGGGTCGGTTGCTACCTCATTGAGTCGGTTGCTAGCTCATCGAATCGGTTGCTACCTGATTGAATCAGTTGCTAGCTCATAGAGTCGGTTACTAGCTCATCGAGTTGGTTGCTAGATCATTGAGTCAATTGCTAGCTCATCGAGTCGGTTGCTACCTCATTGAGTCGATATCTAGCTCATTGAGTCGGTTGCTAGCTCATTGAGTCTGTTGCTACTTCATCGAGTCGGTTGCGACGTCATCGAGTCTGTTGCTAGCTCATCGGATCGGTTGCTACCTCATTGAGTCAATTGCTAGCTCATCGAGTCGGTTGGTACCTCATTGAGTCGCCTAATAGCTCATTGAGTCGGTTACTAGCTCGTAGAGTCGATTGCTAGCTCATCGAGACGGTTGCTACCTCTTCGAAACGGTTTCTAGCTCATCGAGTCGGTTGCTATCTCATTGAGTCGGTTGCCAGCTCATTGAGTTGGTTGCTACCTCATCGAGACGGTTTCTAACTCATCGAGTCGGTTGCTAGCTCACTGAGTCGGTTGCTAGCTCATTGAGTCGGTTACTAGCTCATTGAGTCGGTTTCTAGCTCATCGAATCAGTTGCAAGCTCACCGAGTCGACTGCTATCTCATCGAATCAGTTGCTAGATGTCTATCTTTCAGGAACCAGAAAGTAATACATAGTAATGGTTCAAAAACACGTTATATATATATATATATATATATATATATATATATATTTCCTTCTGCGTTCACCATCTTTCACCTCTGACGAAGTCCCTAGAGACCAGGAGCTTAATTATGCGTGTTAATCCGTTTTTTTCCTGGCAGCCGTGTGCACAGTGGTCCCTCCCCTTACAGGCATATAACTCCGACTTCGGAGGTACTCATATTTTTTATCCGTCGATGAGTAATTAACGCTTAAAGCCGGGATTCGCTACTGAGACCAGGGGGCCGTTGCCTCTGAGAGAAATCACAAATAAAAATCTAAACTGTTGCTTAGTCAGTCAGGTTTTGAACTCACACCCTCTCTGTCTCGAGACCGGCGTCTTGCCTCGAGACCAACCAGTCCCCCCACTCAGGGTTATTTAACCAGCTTGTCGACAATCAGTGTATTCTTCTTCTTCTACCTTTTTAGCTCCCAGTGGAGCATAGGTCTTCAACAAACACTTTCCAAGTCGTTCTGTCTTTTGCCATTCTTTTAAGATCATTCCATGTCTTCCTCATCATCTTCATATCTGCTTCTATCTGTCTTCTCCAAGAATTCCTTGGTCTTCCTCTTTGTCTTTTCCCCTGGGGCTCCAAAATGGGCCTGTTGTGTAATACTCTCAGTTGGCTTCCGTAGTGTGTGTCTTATCCAGCGCCATCGTCTTAGCTGTATCTCTTTACCCACTGGTGTTTGACTGGTACATTTCCATAATTCTATGTTAGTGATTTTGTCCTGCCATTTCCATCCTTTTATCCTGCGTAAGCATCCATTAATGAAAGTCTGTATCTTCGTGATTGTTAATTTTGTTGTTCTCCATGTTTCTCAGCCATATAATAGGACCGTCTTAACATTTGAGTTGAAAATTGTTATTGTTGTATTTAACCTAATTTCCTTGGATTTCAGGATCAGTGTATTAACGGTGTTTATTTATGGAAAAGCTCTGGTCGGTGGATACAGGTTTTTTTTCTTGGGAGTGGAGGAGAAGCCATGCTCACATTCTGCAATAGAAATACACAATCTGCTGAGATTTTTTTAATTTCCTGCAATAATAGACAACGTTTCGAGAATACCAGACTAAAGTGTCGACCACGAAAAACATGGATCGATGGAATTTTAGAAGCATTAGGGAACATAACAGTAGCAGAAGCTAACAGAGGGGCAATAGACCGCAAATTATATGTCCTTATATAAGAGACAGAAAGAAGAGGATGAAGAAGAATGCAGCAGGAAGTTTCTTCTCTATTGGCCTCTCTTTCTTAAATTACAAGCTTCTTATTACAGAAAATGTCCACTTCAGTTCATCCGAAAATATCATTTGTCTAAGTATTGTCCGGTGAACATTCTGAAAGCACTACATTTGTCCATTTAATCAGTTGTGTGTCTTTCTTTAGACGAAACGCAACATTTGCACATTAAGTCGACTCTCACAATTTTGTAGAATTAAAGGACCAATTCGAATTTGTTGATAGGTAGATTACTCTCTTTTCTAAGTCACTCATTTGAAGTTAGAATTTTCAACTCCTGGTACGATTTAACGATAAACAGGCGCATTATTTATTTTCTTATCTTCAAATAATGGAATCTGGCTTCGTATACATCTATGAGCATTGTAAAGTTTAACTTCCTCTACTATGAGTTCAGTATTAAACTCCGATAATCCTCGGAGATCATCATGCAATATTTCAAACAGAACAAACACTTGTTATTTTTCTCAAAAAGTTGTCACTTATGATTCTTTCGGACCTGTCACTGTCTTCATATCTTGTTACTGCGTTTTTGAGATATTCAGTTCTTTGCGGGTCATCATCATTGCACTCAGAGTATGTCTATCGGTGCTCAGATTCCCTCCTCAGCAAGTCCTGCAGTGCCCAGCGACTGACGACTCCAGTTCTGTGTTGACTGTTAAGTCTTCGTTAACTCCCACTAACTTATTGTTGTGTGGCTGTGCCCATCTTAACTTCCATCTCTTTCATCCGAAGGAGTGACGTGGACTCATGGTTGTCGAAGTCCTGTGCTCTTCAACGCGCACATACTTTATGCCCAGCCTCTCACACTTCCACAGTTTCATACCAACACGTTTACCTTTTCTTGTTTTCCTTCTTCACTACGGTTATTTGGGCTGCACCAGAATACTTACTGTTGTCATTGTTGATTTTGTCTCAGAAAGTCGATGCTGTGGATGGTCTAGACTCACGTGCACTCACTCAGTCGCACGATCCAGAACCCATTTCCATGTTATAGACTGGCCAACTCCAGTCAATCA
This sequence comes from Megaustenia siamemsis, assembly GCA_032433765.1. NCBI lineage: Eukaryota > Metazoa > Mollusca > Gastropoda > Stylommatophora > Ariophantidae > Megaustenia > Megaustenia siamemsis. The sequence goes on along the minus strand of JAVIAB010000160.1, from coordinate 29,409,159 downwards.
GCTCTCCAGCACGTGGATAGACCGTGAGCTTTTTTACAAATAAATGAAATTAGGCGTCCTTAACAACAGACCGGCGAAAATAAACCGCCATTTTGTGACGCGTGTTGGTGCTATCAAATAAATAACGAATTCTACAAACACTTTCCAACCTGCAGAAACGTTTTGAAACTAAAGGTGATCCAATTTGTATTTTAAACATTTCAGTTTTCGTCACGATCGCTTTCGAAACAAGCTATATATTAATAATTAAATATAATAATAGGAATATGAGGATTGTCGTCTCTGATGAGAACATTCGGCGACACAAATTCTATTGAAGTCGAGATTAAAAGATTGTCACAACTTTGTCTATATGAACTCGTGAAGCTAGTATCCATTACTGGTCACAGTAGCACTTAGCCTACTACATATTTAGCGTAAATATCAACTGGTAATTATCATTTCTGGGGAAAAGACAAAGAGGAAGACCAAGGAATTCTTGGAGAAGACAGATCGAAGCAGAGATGAAGATGATGGGGAAGACATGGAATGATCTTAAAAGAATGGCAAAAAACAGAACGACTTGGAAAGTGTTTGTTGAAGACCTATGCTCCACTGGGAGCTAAAAGGTAGAAGAAGAAGAATTATCATTTCTACGGCACTTGTTGCGCTATAAAATGCAATCCGGCACCCAGTGGCGTCAATTGCATATCAAATATTACAACGGGGCTCCGATAGTAAAGATTCCGAAGGTTTAATAGGATGTAGTTCGCTGAATTCCTAAATGAGTCACATATATATCACTATAGTCATATGCATACAAGATATTTCAGGGATGATATAAGTGATTAAAGAAGTTGACAACATTAACCATTTCTTGGGAGCGGAAAAGTATTTGGCTTTAACATTGTTTTTGTTGGAATAGAAAATTAAAACAACAGAAGACAAGGTTTTCACTATCAACTTTTTTTTTTATTGTGAAGATTCACAGATTAAAGGATTTTAGTTGGAAGACTTTGGTGTCTTGTGAATAATAAATAAATGTATCGGTTTGTTTATTGCGATAACACAGTATGTACTCATAGAATATAGTGGTTCACAACATTGAGGCAAGCGCTTTGGTAAGAAAGTAGAGCAAACGTTGGTTTATTCGTCACTCTCAGCCTGCCAGCTGAGAATTTGAAAGGGGGGGGGGGCGGTGACGACCAATAGTTGTGACGTTTTCCGCATTGCGAGCAGGGACTGTGGGTAAAATGTCGGCCTTCTATAGCTGCTATTATTGAAAATTAATACTTTACTCTCCGTAGATATTTTTATACCTTATAGGGCATCGTTTACTTTTATCTTTAGTAGGAAAACAAAGGAAAAAAGATCGGGTTCGATTCTGACCGGTGACTTCCGGGTTCACCAAACCTTAAAAGGGTACTGGATTTTTTTCTGGGAAAGTAAAGCGGCACATATACTCATAAATAAAACAGGAGAAAAATAATTTTTAAAATATTCGAAGAAATGTAAATGGTGGCAGACTGAAGCAACATTAGAAGGTGTTTTTTTTTTTTTTTTCATCGAAACGTTGATTTTTGTTTAGTCTTATATTTCACAAAAGCTGAAAAATTCCACTGGCCTTTTTTTATACTTTACATTTATCCTGGGGGACAGGCTTTTGGAATCTCCGGAAGAGAACTCTACAAACACAGGATTAACCCTAATCATAAACATAACATTCGATTTCCATAAATGGAGGGATTAGAGTAAACATGTCTATTTTCTCATCTAGAATATACAGCTTTACAAACACTGGACCTGAATAAAATCAAAACGCTCTGTATATGAACAAGCATTTTTGAGAAACTGTTGAACACATTCTCTTTATTTGTCCACAATTGTATCATATTTGGTGCGTTTTTCTCAGATAATCCATAAATAGAAAGAAAACGCATGAAATAAAAAAGAAATCACGAATACTTTGATATATGGCATGGAGTACAGATTAAACACGACTACATAATTCTGGATCAATAACCAACCAAATAAGTAAGTACCCACCTAGGCTACTAAACAAGCAACTAATCAACCAAGCTGCCAAGCAACCGAAAAAGCAAACAAGCAACTAAGAAACCAATGAAGCAACCAAGAAATTATCCAACTAAGCCAACAAAGTAAATAACTAAGAAACCAGGCTGCCAATGTCACCAACAAACCAACCAAGCTTCCAACTAACTAACTAATCATCCAGGTAATTAAGCTAAAAACCAACCAAACAGTCAAATAGCTAGGCAACCAACTAACCAATTGATTAGCCAAGCAATCAGCCAAGTAATCCACAACAACCCTTGAATCAACAAACCAAGCAATCAACCAAAAAACCAATCAATCATAGAATTAATTAACCAACCAAACAATCAAATAATCAATGAAGCAACCAACCATCATCCAACTAATCAATCAGTCATTAAGTCAAACAACTAATGAATTAATCATCGAATCAACCAATCAACAAACCCCTGAACCATGCAATTCATCACTAACCATCAAGTAAACCAATCAACTAACCAATCAATCAATAAATCAATCAGCCAATCCGTTAATCTGCGAATATAAAAATAAATCAATCAATTAATCAACCAAACAAACATCCAGTCAAGAACACCAATCAACAACCTAATGAACAAAACAAGTAAGCAAAATACCAACCAAGCAATAACCAACTAATCAACCAACCAATCAACCAAACAATTATTCAAACAATCAACTGATTAAGCAACCAATCCACCAACCAATTAACTAATCAATGAAATAACCAACCATCCAAACCAACCAGTTTTAATCTTATATTGCGCTAAAGGCTACAATATCAGTTGTAAAGACTTACATTTTCGACCCACCAACTTTCTACTACAGACAGTTGTTTTATTCTTTAAGCTTACCTTTGTTCGTTGTTGGACAAATTTCTAGATTATGAACAGGTCACTCGAATGTTTCATGATCAATAACATGCAAATTAATCCATCGCGTGGAGACAAATAAACAGTAGGGCAGTTATTAAGACCTTACAAATGAAGCAATGAGGGTGAAGTTATTTTGTTGTTGTTTATTAAGACCTTGCAAATGAAGCAATGATGGTGAAGTTATTTTTTTGTTCTTTATTAAGACCTTGCAAATGAAGCAATGATGGTGAAGTTATTTTTTTTTTTGTTTATTTTGACCTTACAAATGAAGCAATGATGGTGAAGTTATTTTTTCCTTGTTTATTAAGACCTTACAAATGAAGCAATGATGGTGAAGTTATTTTTATTGTTGTTTATTAAGACCTTACAAATGAAGCAATGATGGTGAAGTTATTTTTGTTTTTTGTTTTTTAAGACCTTACAAATGAAGCAATGATGGTGAAGTTATTTTTTTTGTTTATTTCATTTTGATGTCACCTTAACTGTACTAAAGAAACCTTCAGTAAAATATTAATCCTTTACACAAAAAAAAAAAAAAAAAAAATCAATGTAGCTAAATAAGAGAAGGCAGAGACACTATCAAACAAGAGATCGATGAATGTATGAGAGAGGACTGAGTGAAGGTGTTAATCTTTGGATACAAATTGATGGTTTATATAAACAAAGACTGATAACTAAAGTCAACTTTGAGAGAAAATGACATAACAATGAGACAAACTGCAAACATATGGGAAAACAAACCAACCAACATCGATCTTTCATGAGAGAAGCCTAAGTCTAATCTGTAACCTTCTAGAACAATTGCTGTTTTACTTGTACAAGTTTCAAAATATCTACACATTTAGAATCGCCATTTGAGAGGAATTTCCAAACAACTTTATATATAGTTTAATATATCACAAGGGAATTCCGAAATAAATACACACACACACACGCACGCACGCACGCGCGCACACACACACGCACGCACGCACACACGCACGCACGCACACACACACACACGCACGCACGCACGCACGCACACACACACGCACGCACGCACGCACACACACACACATTATATATATATGTGTATATATACGTATAAGTATAAGTATATACATGTATATATATATATATACATATATATATATATATATATATATATATATATATATATATATATATATATATATATATCTCAGAGTAGTAGCTTCCGTCAGTAATAGTTGACTATAGATTTGTCAGCGCCCCTAGAAATGTTATTTACTTTTTTTTTTATTTAAAGCTCAGGCTAATATAACATTACAGAAAATGAAATCATTTTGTGCAACACTCCATGTCAATAGAAGTGAGAAATTCGTCGGTGCTAAATAGAACCAATTTTGACACACGGAAAATAATCAGGGACAGTAGACAAGCAAATGTGAGAAGACTATTAGAGGCCACAGTGATGGAATCTAAAAAGACCAACGAAGAAATTATCGAGGAGGCCAACATAAAAAGTGAACACATAAAAAACATCAGAAAGAAACAATCAACTTTTTCGAACACATTCATAAGAATATGAAAAGTAAAATAGTTGGTTACAACTAGCAAGATACAGTGAAAGAGATATCGCGGACTACAAAGAGTGTGCCGAAGGTCTGTAAAATTTATGGTCACTAACACCATATTCCCTATACGCCACTTGGCGTGACGGGGGTACTTTACTTTTTTTTTTTTTTTGTATCCTGACTGATTTTTATATTGACAGAAGTGGAACAATATTAAAACAGGTTAGTGAATTTAAATATCTGGGAACAATGTTAACCTCAGATGGTAGTGTAACAGTATATGTGAATCAAAGGTAAGGATGAGGTAACTCACTCGGTACTTATTTCTTAGCCGCTTATAACAGTGGCATAACATGGCAGTCGCCAGTAGTCAGTGACAGTACGTAAACAATGTAAAGTTCATAGCGGGTAGTGGACAAAGCCGAGGAGGAAAGGGGTGACGTGTTGGTGGGATAAAGGAAGGATGGTAGTCGGACATAAGTTGTGAGAATGGAAATATTATAGTTGTTGTAAAGGTGTTGATAAATATATGGCTTAACCCGTTAGGTAAATAGGTTGACAAACAACGTCAAAGTCATGAAATAAGCATAATTATTTTGAAACTTAGGAGAGGTCAAGCTGACCAGAGGTTATTCGTGAATCACGAAAACAGTGTGTTTTGACAATTCTGAGACCTTTGACAATTCCATCACCTTTGGGCCAACTATAGTTCAGGACTGTGAACTCTGATTGGTCGGAGGGTGCTGCGGGTTATCACTTCGCGCCAACTTCGCGACAATCCATTTGATGCAAGTATTCCACTCTCAGATTTATGTAAATTAGATTTCAGTATTTAGCCTTCTTCATAACAAGTTTTCAGTTAGGAGGAAGGCAGAGCAAGTCACGAACCAGATATGTAGACTAGTAAGCTTAGTTCGGCTTCTGTAAAACTGCCGAAAGCAAGCAGTTAGGACAGACAAGGAGGTCAGTAGTTTTTAGGACAAACAAGGAAATCAGTAGTTAGGACAAACAAGGAAATCAGTAGTTAGGACAGACAAGGAAATCAGTAGTTAGGACAGACAAGGAAATCAGTAGTTAGGACAGACAAGGAAATCAGTAGTTAGGACAGACAAGGAAATCAGTAGTTAGGACAAACAAGGAAATCAGTAGTTAGGACAAACAAGGAAATCAGTAGTTAGGACAGACAAGGAAATCAGTAGTTAGGACAGACAAGGAAATCAGTAGTTAGGACAGACAAGGAAATCAGTAGTTAGGACAGACAAGGAAATCAGTAGTTAGGACAAACAAGGAAATCAGTAGTTAGGACAGACAAGGAAATCAGTAGTTAGGACAGACAAGGAAATCAGTAGTTAGGACAGACAAGGAAATCAGTAGTTAGGACAGACAAGGAAATCAGTAGTTAGGACAGACAAGGAAATCAGTAGTTAGGACAGACAAGGAAATCAGTAGTTAGGACAGACAAGGAAGTCAGTAGTTAGGACAGACAAGGAGGTCAGTAGTTTTTAGGACAAACAAGGAAATCAGTAGTTAGGACAAACAAGGAAATCAGTAGTTAGGACAAACAAGGAAATCAGTAGTTAGGACAGACAAGGAAATCAGTAGTTAGGACAAACAAGGAAATCAGTAGTTAGGACAGACAAGGAAATCAGTAGTTAGGACAGACAAGGAAATCAGTAGTTAGGACAGACAAGGAAATCAGTAGTTAGGACAAACAAGGAAATCAGTAGTTAGGACAGACAAGGAAATCAGTAGTTAGGACAAACAAGGAAATCAGTAGTTAGGACAAACAAGGAAATCAGTAGTTAGGACAGACAAGGAAATCAGTAGTTAGGACAAACAAGGAAATCAGTAGTTAGGACAAACAAGGAAATCAGTAGTTAGGACAGACAAGGAAATCAGTAGTTAGGACAAACAAGGAAATCAGTAGTTAGGACAGACAAGGAAATCAGTAGTTAGGACAAACAAGGAAATCAGTAGTTAGGACAAACAAGGAAATCAGTAGTTAGGACAGACAAGGAAATCAGTAGTTAGGACAAACAAGGAAATCAGTAGTTAGGACAAACAAGGAAATCAGTAGTTAGGACAGACAAGGAAATCAGTAGTTAGGACAAACAAGGAAATCAGTAGTTAGGACAGACAAGGAAATCAGTAGTTAGGACAGACAAGGAAATCAGTAGTTAGGACAGACAAGGAAATCAGTAGTTAGGACAAACAAGGAAATCAGTAGTTAGGACAGACAAGGAAATCAGTAGTTAGGACAGACAAGGAAATCAGTAGTTAGGACAAACAAGGAAATCAGTAGTTAGGACAGACAAGGAAATCAGTAGTTAGGACAGACAAGGAAATCAGTAGTTAGGACAGACAAGGAAGTCAGTAGTTAGGACAAACAATGAAATTAGTAGTTAGGACAAACAAGGAAATCAGTAGTTAGGACAAACAATGAAATCAGTAGTTAGGACAAACAATGAAATCAGTAGTTAGGCGCAGGAGTCAGGCAAGTTAGTAACTCAGAGAGTAGTAAGAAGTAGTAAACCGAGTTAGTCAAGCATCATAAATGTAAACTAATCAAGTTTAGAGTAAAGAAGATAGGGAAAGATAGCAATGACTTAGGAACTTGGTAGTTGTGCAGTAGATACTACTACTAGATAGAACCAGAACAAGTAAATTAGAACATAGAGAGCATTTAGTTGTGAAAATGTTTTTAAGTGTATTTCAAAGTTGTGCTTCAAAGAACAGGTCGTAAGTAAGTTATGAGAGAGATTGATTTTACATGTCACAGATAAACACTTGTAGACTATTGAATATCCATCGGTGTTAACCTAATGAATGTCTAGAATTAAGAACAGTAATTCTAAAGAGAAGTGCTTCCACTATTATGTATCACGTGCCAAGTTAAAGATCCATTAAGGTGATGATGAATTATGACTGAACAGTCTGTGATGATTGTGTTGACTACGTTGTGATCAATGTGATGTGACTATAAACAAGATAGATAAATAACCAACGCTATTATAGTAGATGTACAGCAGAGGCGAGATGCAGAATGGCTCAGGCAAAAGGCAGGTTTTCTTTTTAAATGAGGAAGATACTGTGCAATCCATTTTTTGACAATAGAAACAAGAAACAGAGTTCTTAAATGTTAGGTAGAGCCAGTCTTAACATATGGATGCGAACCATGGACAATTGGACAACAGACAAGAAAATTACTGGAGGCTGTAGAAATGTGGTTTTACAGAAGAATGTTGAGAATACCATGGACAGCTAAGAAGAGTAATGAAAACGTTCTGAAAGAAGCCAAATAAAAATAGAGAGCTTATTTCCAAAATTAGAAATAAACGATCATCCGTTTTTGGCCGTGCAATGAGAAGGGAACAGATGGAATATATTGTGGCAACTGGTAAAATTGAGGGGCGAAGAGATAGAGGGAAGCAAAGAGAAAAGATACCAGACAGCTTAAGAGAATGGCTTGACAGGAGGTCAAGAACATAAATGATAAATAACTGTCGAGATCAAAAGTTGTGTGCAGACATGGTCACCCACGCCAGCAAACATGGTACTTGATGACGATGATGATGTTTATTTTTATATATTTATTTTTGCGAACATGAATATGAACTAACCGAGAGCCATTTGAATGAAATCGCGTATTGTTATATACATTCCCACCCAAGTGAAATAGTCTAACATTTGAGGACAACAGGGGTGGTTATGTGAGACTGGCATGGAAGGAATTGTTAACCTTTCGGGAGAAATTGATACGATTGTGCTGATAACATACCTTAGCTTATCGATATTTGTGTGTGTGGAGAAACTAGAACGGGAACATGAACAAAGGCGAAGATCGAGAACTAAAGATTGACGTCTAATTCGGCTGCATACAAGTTTACAGTTAAATATGAGAGATTTAGAGGCACGGCCGACTTGAGAAGAGAGAACAGCATGATTGGAGAAACACGGGAGAAATCATCAATGTTGTCTTTATGAGGGAAACACAAGAGAAATCGTCAACTTTATCTTCTACTTGAGGGAAACACAAGAGAAATCATCAATATTATCTTCTACTTGAAGGAACGCACAAGAGATATCATCAAATTTGTCTTTATGAGGGAACACAAGAGAAATCGTCAACATTATCTTCTACTTGAGGAAAACACAAGAGAAATCATCAACATTATCTTCTACCCGAGGGATACACAAGAGATATCATTAACTTTGTCTTTATTAGGGAACATAAGAGAAATCATCAACTTTAATTTCTACTTGAGGTAAACACAAGAGATATCATCAACTTTGTCTTTGCGAGGGAACACAAGAGAAATCATCAATTTTATCTTCTACTTGAGGGAAACACAAGAGATATCATCAACTTTGTCTTTACGAGGGAACACAAGAGAAATCATCAATTTTATCTTCTACTTGAGGAAAACACAAGAGATATCATCAACTTTGTCTTTACGAGGGAACACAAGAGAAATCATCAATTTTATCTTCTACTTGAGGGAAACACAAGAGGTATCATCAACTTTGTCTTTTCGAGGGAACACAAGAGAAATCATCAATTTTTTCTTCTAACTGTGAGAAGCGACAGTTTAATCCTCGGATATCTGAGACTCGGGAAAAGAACAATGTATGAAGGAACAAAATGTAGTGTGGCGCATGAAGGACAGCTTACAGAAGCATTTGAAATAAGAACAGGAGTAAGGCAGGGATGCCTTCTATCTCCATTTCTCATTTTACTGGCCATAGATTGGATTATGAAACTAACTTAAAAACAACAGAAATGGAATCCAGTGTTCACTGACTAAGCTACTTGATGATTTAGACTTTGCTGATGACATAGCTCTCCTATCACACAACCATCAATAGATGCACGATAAAATGAGCATACTTGATGAGAGAACACAACAGATGGGACTGAAAATAAATAGAGATAAGACTGAAATTATAAGAATGATTGCAGTTGGCAATAACCAAATAAAAATAGGAGAAATACCTCTAATTAACATACAATCTTACATATATCTGGGCAGTAATATAGACAACGAGTGAAGAACAGAAAATGATACCAAAATAAGGATATCAAAATCAAGAGCAGCATTTGTTGCACTGGGAAACATATGGAAGTCCAGAGAAATTAGGTTAAATACTAAAATCAAAATTGTCAACACCAATGTTATGTCAGTCTATGTATGGCTGTGTAACATGGTAAACAACAAAAATGACAATCATGAAGATACAGACTTTCACTAATGGATGCCTACGCAGAATAAAAGAATGGAAATGGCAGGACAAAATCACTAACATAGAATTATGGAAATGTGCCAGTGAAATACCAGTTGATAAAGAGATACAGCGACGACACTGGCGCTGGATAGGACACACACTGCGGAAGCCAACTGAGAGTGTTACACAACAGGTCTTTTCTTGAAATCCCCAGGGAAAAAGACAAAGAGGCAAGAAATTCTTGGAGAAGACATATGGAATAGATGAAGATGATGGGGAAGACATGGAATGATCTTAAAAGAATAGCAAGTAACAGAACGGCTTGGAAAGTGTTTGTTGAAGACCTATGCTCTACAGGGAGCTGAAAGGTAGAAGAAGATCTGAGATACGGACGATAAGCGATAATAAATTACATCATGGACTGTATGTGAGCTACACAGGACGTTTGCAATACCGACAGTTTAAAGGAATGGAGTTCCTTACCCGACCTATTATATTATCAGTTTCTGATCCACTCCTTCCCGCCGAACAACGTCATACCAAATTAGCTTGTACGTGAGCCCATATAAAAGGACGTTGCAATCACAAGCCACTTTAGACCTCTGCCACTATGAAGAGGACATCAGTGTGCTGGGTTAAAGCTAAGACATGTAAGTATACCACGCTGGTAAAGACTAGATTCGAACAGAAGTGTTGCGTATAGTAAGTGTAATTACTTTGTGCAGACTATATATTGTAGGCTTTAGAGTCAATGCAGCAGGAGGTCGACGCCTGGGAGTCATAACCCAGGCGGGCCCACCTCACCTAGAGTGTCAAGAAGCTAAAGGACCGAAACACTTGCTCGCCGGGGAATGATCAGATTACCACCTGCTGTGAAACTCTGTATAAAGAATTTCCTATTACAAGATAAATCATCAACTGTATCTTCTTGATGGAAATACAAGGGAAATTATCTATTTTATCTTCTGTTTGAGGGAAATACAAGGGAAATCATCTATTTTATCTTCTGTTTGAGGGAAACACAAGAGAAATCATCTATTTTATCTTCTGTTTGAGGGAAACACAAGGGAAATTATTTATTGCATCTTCTGTTTGAGTTAAACACAAGGGAAATTATCTTCTCGGGGAAAATATAAGGAGAAATCATCAGCAGTATCTTATAATTGAGAGAAGCACAAGAGAAATCATCAACTTAATCTTCTTGAGGGAAACATAAGAGAAAGCAATGACAAGATTAACCTTTCCTCAATCTACCTTAGCCCAACGACTGCTCATTTTCATCGTCCGCCCTTAAACTCTACCAATGTGTCGTGTTCTGCTGTAGTTTAAAGCACGTTGTGATAGCTTCGCTTTTTTTCGCCGAACAAGGCGGGCTTTTACGTAGAGGGACATTTAAGTATTTTTCTGGGTACGCTCTACTCAGTGTATAAAAGGAGCATGACGTTTCATTACGATACTTATCCCATCATGGGATTGGTTGTTCTCGAGGCAAGACGCCAGCCTCGTGACAGAGAGGTATGGGTTTTAATCCCGGCTGCACCAGTTGGTATTTTTATTTATGATTTCTCTCTGCGGAAACTACCCCTGGTCTCAGCAGCGAGGCCTGGCTTGAAACGTCAATTACTCATTGACGGAAAAAAATATGAGTACCTCCGAAATCGGAGTTATCTGCCTGTCGCGGCGAGGGATCCCTGTGCACACGTCTGCCAGGGGAAAATGGATTAATACGCAAAATTCAGTTCCTAGTCTCTAGTGACTTCCTCGGAGGTAAAAGCTGGCGAACGAAAAAAAAAATTCCATCATGAGAAACGTAGATAATGTTATAGGCGAAGTCTTTTTTGAGCACAGCTGTTTGACACTGATACTTCAGTTGATTTTCCCGTTTATGACTTTTCAGAGAGATATTGCTTTTTTTCTATTATACATTTTAAGTGATTAAAATAAGCAATATATTAAAAGTTAACACATGTTGTGATTAAAACGTGCATATTGCATACCCCGAAACTCTCTGATATTCAACTCTTTGATCTTCATGTTATAAGTATTCATTGCTAAAATATCTCTCATAGATAAGTATAATTGCTACAGTTAAACATTTTATTTTACATTCTGTATATTACAGTCTGAGAGATGCGATCGTAAAAGAACTGAGGAAAAAAGCTAGGGATAACCCCCGCCATAGAGTATATAAAGAAACAACAGATGGTCGGCCGTGTGATAAGGCAAAAAGATCAAAACACACCAAACCTTCAATGAACGTTGCGAGAACACCAGACCCAAGAGTCGACCACGAAAACGATGGATTTGCGGAATGCTAGAGACACTAGGAAACATAACAGCAGCAGAGGCAAAGAGAATAGCAAAAGACCACAAATGATATGCGCTGCCTCGACGCTGAAAGGCAATGAAGAAAGGAAAAAAAGAAGAAGAAATGAATGGTTTCACAAATTAAAACCACCTCCGTGTAAGATCAATTGTCAGATCGAGGGGAATGTACTAGGCTCGTAGCAGCTTCATTAAACATTGCTGCAACATTTCTAAGATTAGAACTAAAATGTCACTTTGAGGTGGAAGCAAACAGCCGTGCTTGATCAAGTTTGGGAAGTCTGAAGCTAATACCCACCACTATCAAGCTCCAGATGAAATGACTAACTCTATATGAACAATTGATGTGGTCAACGAGAGAATAATCAATCAAGGAAATTACAGTGCAAGGAAAAAATAACAACAGAGAAATTGTAAAACACATCTCTTTTAGTATGAACAATAATTTTAATTTATTTAAAGGAAAAAAACAACTTTCAAACACGAGAAAATAGTTAGAATTATGTTATAAATTTATCATTATTTATTATTATTTTCATTATGTTATACTCTAAAGAGTTAGAGAATATTAATTTTAAAAATGTCCTAAACAACATGTGCCAAGTGGTGCATGTTTCATAGATTAAACTAACAAATTTTATATAGTGTATTATACAAACTTTATAGAAAAATTATTAAAGAGATACATTTTCGTGCTATATACATAAGATTCATATTTACCTTCTACTGGGATCAAAGCGCAATGATAAGATGTAAGAGAAGGAAGAACTCAGTGCTGACTGAAGTGTAATGATCGGTATTAAAACAGACCTGCGTTTCTTCATGCTGTATTCAGACAGAATTTTAAACAAATATCAATGGAATACCAGGTTAAGGCATCAAACGACATATCATTAACAACATATGAAATACAGATTATACTGTAGGAGTATCTACTGGCAAAAAGCCCGACAACTTTAGAACAAAAATAGTTCAAGAAATCAAGAACAGGAAATAGAGATCGTAGGCTTGGAATGAATAATAAAAGAA
>JAVIAB010000160.1:29271120-29393620 GCA_032433765.1 Megaustenia siamemsis | reverse complement strand
GTAAACCAAGATAATTGCTACGCAGAACAATTAATAGAGAAGGCAAAAGCTAGGACAGAACCAGGAACTACAAGAACTAGCAGCGGATCGTCAATCGTGGAGAATTATGGCTTCCGCCCTACCGCCTTCGGCCCTAGAGAAAAATGAAAATGAATGAAAGTGGTAGATATGTAAGGAGATCGTTTGAGACTATGAGAACGTGGTTTTGCAGAAGAATGATGAGAAAAACATAAATAATTAAACGAGAGTAACCAAACCGTTATTGAAAAACAAAGCAATAACTACGGAAGCAAAAAGGGTAATATACAAATCAATTTTTTCTAGCAACTCTGTGATTTCAGTGCAAGAATTGGACGCTGGACTCTAAAACAATAAGAAAGATAACGACCACTGAAATGAAATGTGTCAGAAGAATGATAGCAAACAGCTAAGGGACAGAGTAAGAAACACCGACTTGAGGAAGAAACTCGAAATTGACCCAGCCATCGAATACATAAAGAAACAACAAATAACTTGGTTCGGCCACATAACGAGACAAAAAGAACTAACAATGACTCAAAGAGACTTAAACAAACGCTACGAAAACGCCAGATCAAGAGGAAGACAGAGAAAGAGATGGATAAAGGGAATACTAGAGGCACTAGGAGGGATAACACCAGAAGAGACCAACAGAAGAGCAAAGAATCGCAGATTGTATCTCCCCTCGACGTCAACGCAACGGCAATGGAGGAAGGATAGGAGAAAGAACAACCAAATCGTTCCAAAAGAGGTCAAAGGAAAGAAGAAAGTTTATTTTCTGACTTCAAGTGGAAATAATAATAATTTATTGATCATGAAATGAGTAAGAAGAATGTGCAATATATTGTGACAACTGGAAACAATCAGAGATAAGCAGAACGATGTTAGACAGTTTCAGAGAATGGTTTGGTACAGCATCAACAACAGAACTAATAAATGAAAGTAGATACAGAAAGTTATGAAGCGGCATAATGGCCTACTCCAGCATTCTAGGCAATTTAATGACAATCTTTATTTAATGGCATTTTATCCTCTGATAACCTCTCCTGTCACAAACAAACAATTAAGATTTAAGGATATTACACCAATCTCTCTAACTCCCTCATTAACAAACAATATTCAAGGATATTACACCAATCTCTCTAGCTCCCTCATTAACAAACAATTAAGATTCAAGGATATTACACCAATCTCTCTAGCTCCCTCATTAACAAACAATTAAGATTCAAGGATATTACACCAAACTCTACAGCTCTCTCGTTCACAAACAATTAAGATTTAAGGATATTACACCAATATCTCTTGCTCTCTCGTGACAAACAATTAAGATTTAAGGATATTACACCAATCTCTCTAGCTCTCTCATTCACAAGAAATTAAGATTTAAGGATATTACACCAATCTCTCTAGCTCTCTCATTCACAAGAAATTAAGATTTAAGGATATTACACCAATCTCTCAAGCTCCCTCATTCACAAGAAATTAAGATTTAAGGATATTACACCAATCTCTCAAGCTCCCTCATTCACAAGAAATTAATATAAGGAAGTGACAGCGTGAAGATATTCCCCTCAAGTGGGATAAATTCTGCAGATTTATATTGCTTTCATTTGACTAATTTACCAATCTACTACTTTGTGAGGTAGGGTTCGATCCCAACAGACGGCTTCCAGGTTCACCCAGCCTTTAATGGGTACCGGATTTTTTCTGGGAAAGTAAAGCGGCACGGGCATAATACCGACCACATTACTCCAAAAATCATGTGCTGAAGGTCTGTAACATTTATGGTCACTAACACCATATTCCCTATACGCCACTTGGTGTGACGGAGGCTCTTTACTTTTCACTTTTTTACTACGCTGTGACTTTTTCACGCGTGGGGAATTCCGTAAACATAGAACAGACGTAGAACGAGAGAGAGAGAGAGAGGAAATGATAGAGAACCAATGAAAGTACGGTAGACAGGGTACTAGTCAAAGGCAGAAGGAGAAACCTTTACCGGATGACTACACTTCTTCATCGTCAATTCTTACAATGATTTATAGAGTTCTAGATGCATTGTTATTTGTTTACGCGACTGGGCTACCGACAATCGGACATCCCGTGTTCGATTCCCTCTGGAAGCAGTGTGAGTTGTACTCGTGGTTGGAATAAAAATACCCCCGCGGTCAACCCAGCCGCTGGCAGAAATGGGTACCAGGTTAGCACTCTGGGAAGTTGAGGAATGCCGCCTCGCATCGTGAGTTACCATGCTTGAAGCGGCACTATCCAGAAGTCTCCGAATACTTCTGGATAGGCGGCCGAGCACATATGAGTAAAAACTCGCGTACAAAGACGCCGATTCAAGTCTCGTACTTTACATTTACCTGTACCTTGTTATTTGTTGACAGGCTGTAATGTTTGTGCCTCCCTGTTCCAACGCGTCCGACTGCAAGATGTATTTTTTGGGTTCAGGATAGCATTCCTTCTTCGATCCCTAAACGTTTGGCCAGCCATATTATTTTGTTTCCCGGTTTTTCGCGGTGAAGTGAAGCGGGATCCTTATAAGTTCTGATTCACTTATCCTGAGATAAATAACTTAGTCGAGACCACATTCAGTCCAGGTGTTGTTGGGCTTTTCGAATCCAAAGAGAAATGAGAGAGGCAGTTAGAGATAAGAAGATAGGTAAGAGGAATAAAGAGAAAATAATAAATATTGAGTTAGGTTTTCGCATCGATAAAGAGAGAGGCTGTGTTATTTTAGTTTATGCATGAATTTAGCAATTCTCTCAAAGAGAGGCGCTTTGTTGCCATATTTGTCCGCGTATACAACGCAATTTTTTTATGTCTTCAAAACAGGATGTATCTTTGCGAATGTATGCACAACAGAGTTAGTTTAAACTTTCCAATTGTTGTGAACGATTTTTAAGTCTGTTCGATGTCTGCTTTTGAATTTGCTTACATTTGTTGGCAAGTTGTGGCCCGAAAATAACGTCGACATTGTTATAACTTAACATTCAAGCCATGCATGATTGAGTGTGCTAAATAACATGTTTTATCATGCAGTGCTGATGGGATAAAACTGCTATTGATTTTTAAGAATTGTGGCATTAGTAATGCGGGCAACACTGGATGGTACAGAGGACACTTTGTTGTATGGAGGCTCAAACTCTGATTATGAAGAGGTTTCAAGTGGCTCTTCATTTAGCTCTGGGGATGAATGACTTGGTTTTGACGAAGATTATACTCTTTTAGTTAGATTATTTTATTTGTTGAAAGTAGGCATATGCATCAGACCTTTACATGTGAAATACTGTATACTATAAATTCATTATAATGGAGATAGTGATGAAGATTTTTATTCCCTCAAAAAACGAGTTGCTTGGCAGTTCTCTAAAAAAGAGTGGCAGTGTTATTGAAGTTTACGTCTGAATTTAGCAGCTCAAGGCATACGCATATAGGCAATGTGTTGTTCTTCTGGACAATTTCATGGTGACGATTGTTTAGTCTAAGAGGTAGGGCTCGATCCCAACCGACGGCTTCCGGTTCACCCTGCCTTTAATGGATTTTGGATTTTTTTTCTGGGAAAGTAAAGCGGCACGGGCGTAATACCGACCACATTGCCCCAAAAACATGTGCCGAAGGTCTATAAAATTTATGGTCACTAACACCATATTCTCTATACGCCACTTGGCGTGACTGGGGTACTTTACTTTTTTTTAAAATTGTTTAGTCTATTGTTATTACCAGCGTACATTGGCATCCGATATAGCTTTCTTGTATGTTTGTATGCGAGGGGGAGAATAACTGAATGAGGAACAGTCAAAGAAGAAAAAGAAATAGAGAATGGGGAAAACGATAGATAAAATGTATACAGCAGTTAAAGATAGTGAAAATAAAGAAAATAAATATAGTGCAAATAAATATAGTGAAAATAAAGAAAATAAATATAGTGAAAATAAAGAAAAACTTGGAATATGAGGAAACTGCAACAAGGAATACTTTTCAGACAGTGCCTCCGTGGATCCCTGTTACCTATCCGTCATATTGACTGGAAGTCCAGGAAACAAATATTACACATTAAAATACCGTCTGTTTACTATTGTGTTTTACCTATGCAATACTATATGGCAAAGGCTGCATTTGTTAAATTAGAAATATTCGAGAAGATGTAGTCTATCATAACAATGTCGTGCCGCCTCCGCAATGATGAGTTGTATGTTGCTCTGATGACATCGATGGTTATCGAAGGATAATAGTACAGATAAGCAGAACTTTGTTTCTTCCACGACATCCGAACGGGTACAAGAAGTGAAGAAAAAGAGGAAGAAATATTACAGTTGGTTATTAGCATTGATAGTTGATTGCACTAATGGTACTGATGGACGACAGTACTGATGGGTAATAGTACATATGGATGAAGACACTAATTGATGCTGATGGGTAATGGTACTGATCGTTTATGGTACTAATGGATATCGATTTATAATGGTACTGATCGTTAATGGTGCAAATATATATCGATTTATAATGGTACTGATCGTTAATGGTAATAAAGATATCGATTTATAATGGTACTGATTGTTAATGGTGCAAATGTATATCGATTTATAATGGTACTGATCGTTAATGGTACTAATGGATATCGATTTATAATGGTACTGATCGTTAATGGTACTAATGGATATCGATTTATAATGGTACTGATCGTTAATGGTACTAATGGATATCAATTTATAATGGTACTGATCGTTAATGGTACTAATGGATACTAGTAGACTACATCATTGCAACTGATGCAGATGTTTAATAACACTGATGGATAAAAAGGTACGAGACTTGAATCGACGTCTTAGCACGCGGGTTTCTACCCATTTGTGTTCGGTCGCCTATCCAAAAGTGTTCGGAGACTCCTGTCTAGTGTTGCCTTAAGCATCGTAGATCACGAGTGAGGCGTCAATCTTCATCTTCTCAGAGTGCTACACCAGCACACATTTCTGCCAGTGGCTGTGTCGACCTCGGTAGACCTGAGTAGAGTTCACACTTTTTCCTGTGAGAATCGAACACGGTTTGTCGGAAGTTCGGCCACTAGTGGGGTGGTTTTCCCAACTAGGCTACCGAAGCCAAAAACACTATTGGATGATTGTATCAATGGCTGATGTTAGAGGTACCACGTCTGCCTCAGGGCAGAAAGGATCCCGGTTCAAAGCCCACCAGAAGCAGAAGATGGTGCTTTTTCAAAAGTAGAAAAAAAACCTAAGAATAGCAAAATGTTATGTCTTTTCAATATTCCTATATGGTGCAGAAGCATGGACATTAGACAAGAAAACAGAATAGAGAATTAAAGCCTTTGAAATGTGGATATATAGAAGAATAGGTAGAATTGGATGGAAGGAAAAGAAAACAAACGATGAAGTCTTAAAACAACTAAAAATGAAAATAGAACTACTAAACACAATTCAAACAAGACAAATGCGATTTTTGGGCCATGTTAAAAGACACAACGCCTAATAAAAGTAATCCTGGAGGGGAAAATGCAAGGTAAAAGAGGCAGAGGCAGACCAAGACTAACATGGACGAGTAACATCAAAATATGGACAAACCAGCCTATGACAACCTGCACCATCAAAGCAAGAGACAGAGCAGAATGACGCTCCATGGTAGCCAACCTTCGTTGCGGAGATGGCACTCGGTGATGATAATGAGGAAAAAAGAAACCTTTGTTTCGTTAAGACGTTATCCTACCCTGATATCATGGGTAGTGAGATCCGATGTCAAGCCCTCTCGAATAACGGCAACAAACAAGAGGTCCCGTGTGCACTCGCGCACGTTAAATAACCATTAGCAATTAAAATCGACAAGAGTACGCCTCAAATATGCCGCTGCCCAGGCAACATTTTCAGCAGAAACCCACCCACACTGTGGGTCTCGGACCGTGCTACGGAGTTCGTGGACGTGGACCCGGATTCTCCTCTAATTGTCCCGAGCTTGTCGAGAAGGATATAGGAGCACCAATGGGTTCATTCGGTTGGCTGGGATGATGATCCTAACTAACAACAATAACATAACGAAAGCACTAACAACAATAACATAACGAAAGCACTAACAACAATAACATAACGAAAGCACTAACAACAATAACATAACGAAAGCACTAACAACAATAACATAACGAAAGCACTAACAACAATAACATAACGAAAGCACTAACAACAATAACATAACGAAAGCACTAACAACAATAACATAACGAAAGCACTAACAACAATAACATAACAAAAGCACTAACAACAATAACATAACGAAAGCACTAACAACAATAACATAACAAAAGCACTAACAACAATAACATAACGAAAGCACTAACAACAATAACATAACAAAAGCACTAACAACAATAACATAACGAAAGCACTAACAACAATAACATAACAAAAGCACTAACAACAATAACATAACGAAAGCACTAACAACAATAACATAACGAAAGCAGAAGAAAAGTGCAACAAAATATAACCACAGGAGTAAAATTAGAGTAAAAAATAATCACAGTAGAAGAAGATGTAATAATAAATAACGTTTCAAGAAAGCAATAATAAGGTATAGCATTTTCTCAAGAAACGATCATTAACATAATAATGTCACAAGAACAAACAAAAAATACTTGACAAAATATAAACAACTCTAGAAATTTTATTTAAGAAAAAAAAAACATTTAAAAAAACAACAGTAAAACAGAGAAATTCAGGATTACACTAAAATGCTACAAAGTTTTATTATTAATTATTCATATCATTATGAGCGGTGTCAGTTTCTATATCAGCGATCATGAGCCTACATACATTTATGTCATTGATGATATGTGCTATGTTATTTTATCTATCATTTACTACTCTATTCTTTTAACCCGGTCGTGGCTAATGATGAGGTCAACGGTCTCATCTGCGATAACACCGATGAGAAAGATGCAGTCATCTATACAGACGGATTTGTAAGACGACACCAAAGAAGTGCATGGGCATTTACAGCAAGCTCGGCAGAATAGTCAAAGAAGACAGTGATGCATACGTCATAACCACGAGTAGCATGACAATGGAGGCGATGGCAGTGACCAAGGCATTCAAATGGTTAGAGTCACAAGACTACACCCACGCCTGTATACTGAGTAATTCGATGACCGTGATTAAAAAAAAAGTGGAGGCAGGCTCAGTATGAATGCAATGGGTAGAGTCATTGCAGAAATCCAAAATACGTAAGGTCACCTTTGTCTATGTCCCTGGACATGCGGGAGTACGGGGAAAGGAAAGAGCGGACAGGTTGGCTAGCTGCGCTGTCGTTGAGGACGGGCAACCAATGGATCGGGCGGACATCATCAATGACCTCCGAGATGTGGGAAGAGCACAGGACTTCGACAAACACAGATCCCTGTCACTTCTTCGGATGATGGAAATGGGAGTTAAGCTACAGCCAGAAATGAGAAACTTAGTGGCCGTGTAAGAAGACTTATCAACCAACATAGAACTGGAGTCGTCAGTCGCTGGACACTGCAGGACTTGCTGAGGAGGGGATCTGAGCACCTATGTACATGTTCGGAGTGCAATGATGATGACCCGCAAAGAACTCAATAGCTCAATAACTCTATTCTCTATACTTCCTCAATCTCAATCTGTGTGCTTGTCCATCCCTTCCCCTACCCATCAATCTTATCTCTCTGCCTTCTTGTCTGGATCTTTCCTTCTTTCTCTCTCTTTTCCCTCTAGACGTGTGTGCTTATTTTAAGGAATTTATTCCCACACAATATATTCGAAATCTCACTACCTTTAATGAAATATATGCCGTTAAAAAATGCCTTGATTGTTTTTCACTTCTGTCATGATAAGTATTTTTTAACCACTCTCATACAATTGCCATCAGTTAATGTGATATGTACACATTTTCCTTTTGAATTAACATTGTCTCAATATCAAACTATGATGGTAACAAAAAACAAATTAACAATGCGATTAGAAAAAAAAACCGAAATATTTGAGCGAGAAAAGGGGAGGTAATTAGTTATCAAATGTTGCAATTAATTTAATGGTGAAAAGACAACTAGTGAAAGTTGGAGATAATTACATACATAAATAACATAACTAGGTGCTGTTGAACTTTCTTAAAGTGAATTTCTTTTCATATATATCAAAGTCACTGAGAGTTTGCGTCTGTTGATAAATGTAATTGAGTTTTCTGTTATCGAGAACATCAAAAGATCTGTAAATTGCCTACTTCGAGCCTTCAATTATTTAATGACGTCTTGCACTAAAGTTTGAAGGCAAGTCTTACAATGAAAATGTCACGTTTTGAATTATTTAGTTACACTGGGACAATGTTTTCCTCGCTCGTACATTTCTGCATTTGTTATTCGCGATATCACTAAGTAAATTTCCTTGTCGTTAATTACTTATAATATTAATTATCAGGGCTTTGAATGTGTCAAATGAGTGATTTTCTTTGATATTCTTTATGTAATTATCAGGGTACGTCTATACTGCTTACTTTTGGATTATTTTTGGATACTCTTGAATCTTGCCTTTAGAAGTGATAGACTATAGAATACTGTACCGCTCAATGATATACCATATAACATACGTACCGGACCATACCCATACCATATCTTTCATAACATACCATACGGTACCGGACCACACCATACCATACCGTATTGGACCGGACCAGAACATACCATATATACGGTACTGCACCATACCGTAACAAACCATACCATACTGGAGGGTACCGGAATATTCCCATACCACATCTTTCATATCATACCGCACCACACATTAAATGTTACAGAGATCAACAACATTACATTTAATATATTGCAAGAATTGCATAATTGGACAATTGTTATTCTTGGTGAATCGATACTCAACAGGTTAGAAACGATGATTTCAAATCTACTGGATTTGAGCGTGTTGCTTGGAGTTGCGGAATCACTTCTTTGTCGCCGTTTACCAATTTTTGCAAGGTTACATATCCGCATTCACTTAATGTAAGAACTACAGCATTTTCAATTAGATTAGAATTTTTCTTAGACTTATTAGTTAATCTCTATAACTTGATCAATTATTACCAATAATTGGTAAATAGATTGTTTCTACATATACTTTATTTGTAAGTAAAGTAAAGTACCCCCGTCACGCCAAGTGACGTTTAGGGAAATATGGTGTTAGTGACCCTATATTTTACAGACCTTCAGCACATGATTTTGGGGGTAATGTGGTCGGTATTACGTCCGTGCTGCTTTACTTTCCCAGAAAAAAAATCCGGTACCCATTTAAGGCAGGGTGAACCCGGAAGCCGTCGGTTGGGATCGAACCCTACCCCTTGTCCTGTGTAGTCCAGTTCACTAACCACTGAGCTATCGCGGCTCCCATACTTTATTTGAGTTTGTATTTATTCATCACATTTTACATATTCATAATCCGCTTCGTAAGACATTTGTTATACATGGATCTAGATTACGATAATCCCGTAGCAAACCACAGGTATAACGCTAGTAACATAATTATTGTTGCCACCTTTGTATGCGTGATAACATCTCCATAATCTACAATTTGTTGATGGTAGTAAACGCCAGCACCCTATCTCACATATAGTTCACAAGGGAGCCACTGTGACCTAGTTGTGATAACTACTCCACTACGCTACCGACTTTCGGACAACACGTGTTCGATTCCCGCTGGAATCATGAGTTGTGAGCTGGCAGTGTGAGTTGTACTCGTGGTTGGGGGAAAAAAATACCCCCGCGGTCGACCCAGCCGCTGACAGAAATGGGTACCAGGACAGTACTCTGGGAAGGTGAGGAATGCCGCCTGGCATCGTGAGTTTCGATGCTTGAAGTGAATGTCCAGAACTCTCGGAACATTTCTGGATAGGGGCACATATGAGTGAAAACTCGCGTGCTAAGACGCCGATTCAAGTCTTGTATTTTACTTTACATATTTCACAAGACGGGAGGGATACAAATCGCTTTATCTGGTTTTCAATTCATTCTTGCACTTCCAGTTTACCAACTATCACATTAGGCATGATCAACACCAGCCCACCCACGCTTATTACGCCCTCCAGTTGTTATTGATTTCTGAAATTGATCTTTCCATATTTCAAGTGGATCCATTCGCGTTCTGTTCATTGCAAAAGATAGCGCAGAACATGGATATTGATTGGCCGCTAGTTATAGCCACTTCTTTATTCTTGTATTCTCAGATTCCTCCCCCCACGCCCCCACTCCCCTTTCCTCCCTCTGCATTACAAATGACAGCCATGAAAACAGAAAAAGGAAATAAAAAAACCTCGTCATGTTACATGATGTGTATTGAAATAGTGTTAGCGCCCATGTTTCTTAAAGACCTACAGCTTTGGGTATATTTGGTGGTCAGTATTACATCCGTGCCATTTTTTTTCTAGAAAAACAATCCGGTACCCATTTAAAGCTGAGTGAATCTGAAAGCTGTCGATCAGGATCGAACCTGCAATCTTGTCCTTACTAGTCCAATTCACTAACCTTGTCAACTATGTCTTCAAATGTATTCCTGACCCAGGCTTCATAGTTTCATCTTCATTATTTATCCATCCTTTCTTCCTCTCCTAGGTCACGGATCGTTAAAGCATCCAGTGGCCTGCACGCCATGTGACGTCATGAAGTACAACCGAGAAGATCATCCATTTCACACAGTCCGTGGCCTTTCTTCACAGAGTCCCTCCATTATCTCTCACAGTGTTTCCACAGTTCATGTTCATTTGTTCTCTCGCTGTCGTCTTCCCACCCAAGCCTGATGGATTACAAAACGTGCGATTACTGTGAATCTCATATGGTCACATGGAGGCGTAGGCGCGCCCCCCCCCCCCAGCACCAGAGCTGGAAGTTGTCAGCGACTCATAGCTGACGGCTTGCGCCAGGATCGGTGAACCAAAACCATCCAGACCCTGCTACACCTCTCCGCGGTGCCTCCAGAAACAGACTAACCTGTCTAGTCTGGCCAAGCGAGCAGGGATCGAAGAGGGAAGACAACCCGGTACTCAAAAAAGTCGCGCTGAAGTCGGATGTGTTGGGCCGAAAGGCGCAGATATCACAGTGTTACACTGCAAACTTCAACACAACGTAACTACGTCCACTTAACGTCCTTTTAAGGGCGGATGACGAGGAGGAAGTCTACGGTTCGTATCCGCTAGAATACCTCAAATCATCGGGCGAACGCATCCATCCATCCATCCATATGGTCACATGACCTATTCAGCTCCAATGTATGCCTGGCATGACTATGTGCAAGAGCCCTCCTAAAAATATCGTTTATTGACCGACTTAAGTAATTCTCCAGTGTTCACATCAATTGGTTCTTTTCCTTGAAACATTTTTGACGGTTTGTGTGAACATTCTAAAATTCACAATGAATTAGAAGAACAAAGGGGGGGGGGGAGAGAAAAAGACAATGAAGAAGAAGTAAAACAAAAGCATTTAATACATCAGATCATTTCATTCATTGCAGTACAATTCTGCGTACCAAGAAAAGAAGACTGAAAAGCCACAGGAAGCTTCTGAACGTGTTATCCCGTACCTCTACCTTAACGCCTCTCTATAGCTATATATAATTTCTGTTTTTGACATTCTCTTAAGCTGTTTGGTATTTTTCTCTTTGCTTCCTCTTATCTCATAGTCCCTCAATTATCCCAGTTGTTACAATATATTCCAGCTGTTCCTTCTCATTACATAGCCAAAAAAAGGGATGGTTGTGTCTTCCTAATATTGGAAATTGGCTGTCTTTTTGCTTTGGCCTCTTTCAGAACGTTTTCTTTGCTCATCTTAGCTGTTCATGGTATTCTCAACATTCTTCTATAAAGTCACAATTCTACAGCCTCCAGTAATTTTCTTGTCTGTTGTCCTATTGTCCATGATTCACATCCATATGTTAAAACTGGCTCTACATAGCATGTGTGTATATATACATATATATAACTATATATATATATATATGTGTGTGTGTATATATAAAGATGCGGTGCAGTGATATAAAGGAAACTGATATGTCTTACCTTCTTTCTATGTATACACTTCTATGTTACGATAAAAATATAAAAAAAACTATTTTATTGGTTGAACCACTGTTGTCATGGTAACCAGGTAGGTGACTATAGAAAATGCCTACCTAGCTATCATACACATTGTAAGATCGATAAATGTCGCTGTATGGTTGTAGTGTTATAGTAAGTTTCATCTCCATAGGCCTTGAAACATATTAGTAACGGCTCGAGGTTCTTGAGTTATTTCATGGCAGACTCTGGAATACGGTGGCTGGTCGTACACAGACATAATTAATTGAGCTGAAATATGATCGTGTTGTGTATTCTGATAAAATATTACAGGAGTCGTGGCCTCCGTTGTCTCCTCTGAATATCCGCTGCTGTTTCTATTGTGTTTTCGACTTCTTTTTCAACCTTTTTTCATTCCTCATTTACATTTCCGCGCCGAGAAATGATGCAGTTTTCAGTCTGTACCTGTTCTGTTGATGTGGAGGTACTTCACGGTGTATCCCCGGCCATATTACAATCCCAGGTAATGAAAGAACATGTAGTTTATCTAAATTAGATGCAGCGCTGCCTCAGACACCAGCAGACACTCTTTGACATATGCCAAAATATTATTAGAAGCAACTCCAGCCAGAATGTTTGAAGCAGTATAGCACTACCAACATTGATAGCTCACTATTGAAACATCAAATAAAGCCTCACCAACATGACCCAATCAACAGATGGAAAGAAGAGACCAAATTCTGATTTTCCAACTGAGAGCTGGAAGTGTCCATATCAATCAATACCTGAACATAACCCAATTGCCAGCACTGCAGCCACCAAGTGGAAACAGTGGATCGTCTAATGAAGACTCAATCTAGCAGACAAGCGACGTCAGTTCTTTCAATAAATCAATTCGACTACTCACAGGGCAGTCTTCTCCTGAGTAGAGCAATGGAATAGGACATTCATCTCGTACCAGAGACATTGGATCTGAAGATCAATCAGATTACAGACGTAAGGGATTAAGTCAAGATTCTCATCAATTTTTGCTTCGTCTAATAGATATGATTTCTCTCAAGTTTATATTCCTTTTAACAGATTTCGTTCCTTTTAATCTATTCTTTGTTTGATAGATTTTGTTCCCTATAATTTCTTCTTTTGTACTAGATGTAATTCCTTGCAATCTTTTCCCTGATTAATAGATCTTTTATCTGTTTAATAGAACTACTTCCTTATAAATATATATTCTTTGTTTATTAGATCCAACTTTTTTATCATCCCTTCTCACTGCTCCATTGAGCTAGTTTCTCACACATTTTTTTTTATCATCTCTTCTCTTTATTCCATTGAGCTAGTTTCTCACACATTTTTTTATCATCCCTTCTCTCTGCTCCATTGAGCTAGTTTCTCACACATTTTTTTATCATCCCTTCTCTCTGCTCCATTGAGCTAGTTTCTCACACATTTTTTTATCATCCCTTCTCTCTGCTCCATCGAGCTAGTTTCTCACACATTTATTTTATCATCTCTTCTCTTTATTTCATTGAGCTAGTTTCAAGAACCCGTTTCCAAGTTATAAAATGGCCAACTCCAGTCAATCAGCTCTGCAGCACGCGGATACTTTGTGAGCTTTTTACAAATTAAATGAGTTAACGCGTCCTTGTCGACAGACCGGCGCAAAACAAACCGCCATTTTCTGACGCGTTCAGTAGCGCAATCAACAACAAAGACGAGTATCAGTGACCAAATAAAGAAATTGTAACAAAATGCAATGAATCAAAAGAAGCAAAGTGATTTACATCAAATATAAAGCGCGTACAATCACATTATCCCTTCAAATATCAATAAAAAACAAACAAATAAACAGAAAAGTTCACTGGAAATCAGCACTTATCTGTGAGTCCACTGAAGAAGACAACGAACAGAGCGCCATATTCCCCGGATGTCACACAGATCCACGTCACTTCTTCGGATGATGGAAATGGGAGTTAAGGTGGGGATAAGCCAGAAATGAGAAACTTGGTGGCCGTGTAAGAAGACTTATCAACCAACATAGAACTGGAGTCGTCAGTCGCTGGACACTGAGGGAATTGCTGAGGAGGGGATCTGAGCACCTATGGACATGTTCGGAGTGCGATGATGATGACCCGCAAATAACTCAATAATAATAATAATGATGATAATAATAATATCATTTCACTGCACACGGTCAATTGTCTTTTTCAATGAAGTATTTCGATTGAAACTTAAATATTTTTTTTAAAAGGTTGCAATCGGGCTATTGTCTATCTTAGCGATAACTGTCAGTTGCTGTTTTTTTTTTTTCTTTTTTTGCCGAGCAGTTTATTTTCGTTCATGTCTGATTATTTCAACTCGCCAGAAGATGGCAGGTCAGGTAGTAAAATGGCAGGTTTGATAGTAGAAAGGCAGGTCTGGTAGTAAAATGGCAGGTCGGGTAGTAAAATGGCAGGTCAGGTAGTAAAATGGCAGGTTTGGTAGTAGAAAGGCAGGTCTGGTAGTAAAATGGCAGGTCGGGTAGTAAAATGGCAGGTCAGGTAGTAAAATGGCAGGTCAGGTAGTAAAATGGCAGGTTTGGTAGTAGAAAGGCAGGTCTGGTAGTAAAATGGCAGGTCGGGTAGTAAAATGGCAGGTCTGGTAGTAAAATGGCAGGTCAGGTAGTAAAATGGCAGGTCAGGTAGTAAAATGGCAGGTCTGGTAGTAGAATGGCAGGTCAGGTAGTAAAATGGCAGGTCAGGTAGTAAAATGGCAGGTCAGGTAGTAAAATGGCAGGTCAGGTAGTAAAATGGCAGGTTTGATAGTAGAAAGGCAGGTCTGGTAGTAAAATGGCAGGTCAGGTAGTAAAATGGCAGGTCAGGTAGTAAAATGGCAGGTTTGATAGTAGAAAGGCAGGTCTGGTAGTAAAATGGCAGGTCAGGTAGTAAAATGGCAGGTTTGATAGTAGAAAGGCAGGTCTGGTAGTAAAATGGCAGGTCAGGTAGTAAAATGGCAGGTCTGGTAGTAAAATGGCAGGTTTGGTAGTAGAAAGGCAGGTCTGGTAGTAAAATGGCAGGTCAGGTAGTAAAATGGCAGGTCAGGTAGTAAAATGGCAGGTTTGGTAGTAGAAAGGCAGGTCAGGTAGTAGAATGGCAGGTCTGGTAGTAGAATGGTAGGTCTGGTAAAAGAAAGGCGGGTTTGATAGTAAAATGGCAAGTCTAGTAGTAAAATATTAGGTTTGGTAGTAGAATGGCAGATCTGGTATTAGAGTGGCAGGTCTGGTAGTAGAATTACAGGTCTGGTAGCAGAATTAACAAGACAAATTCTTGTTCTTATTTCACTATTGCATATTTTTTTGGTCTTTTAACTTTGACTTAATTTCATTTCTGCGTAGATCACCCTAGCCACCGATTCATAAATGTTATCCAAGTGATTGGAAACCTCTTTACAACTTCAAAACGTCTAAATTATTTGCTTTGTTCTACCATTTTAAATTTGTTACATTTCGATGACAGTAAAAAAAGTAACCCCGTCACGCCAAGTGGCGTATAGGGAAATATGGTGTTAGTGACCCTATATTTTACAGACCTTCAGCACATGATTTTTGGGGTAATGTGGTCAGTATTACGCCCGTGCTGCTTTACTTTCCCAGAAAAAAATCCGGTACCCATTTAAGGCTGGGTGAACCCGGAAGCCGTCGGTTGGGATCGAACCCTACCCCTTGTCCGTGGTAGTCCAGTTCACTAACCACTGAGCTATAGCGGCTATTTCGATGACAGAGTACATGGAAATTAGTTTAACTAGAAAGCTATCAGCTCTAATAAATTCCCAAATTAAAATTCAAGACGAATTGTAATAATTATTTAAGAAATAGTTAATTTGATCATTTTTCATTACAGTAATGGATTTGCATGACAAATTATTTCTCTGCACAACTTTATTTATTAATCCATTTATACTTTCCCGCTTTCCCCGACCTTTGCTATGCTATTGATGCCGACAGGTCAGCCATGCATGAAGAGCCAATGTGAGAGAGATAGAACTCCCGAAGACCACATGCTACACAAACCAGTGAGTCGTCACGAACGTGCGAATCATGCTAGAAAAAAACCATATGCCATTATTCACTTTGGACACACAGGACAAACTATGCTACAGCAAACCATTCTCGACAAACCTGCCGCTGCAAACCGGGGTATTGCGTAGTCGATTGCTTTTCAAGCGCATATGTAAACGAGGCCTAACTACTAACATTAATAACAACACTGATTTTGACAAATAATTAATGAGTTATATTAATATGGAATTATCGATACGCTTGTATTTATATGAGTAATACAAAGAAGGAGCGACTCTATTATGATCAATCGCTGCCAAATAAACAAACCAACGAAATCGAACAAAAATTATTTGCAAAATGAATGTTGAGAGTTTCAAGCACAACGAAAAAAATCAACAAAAAATCACTAAATGGACAATCCTGCTATAAGGGCCTTTAAAAATATTAGGAAACAGTCTTCCTTCTTTTGGGCATGTTATGGAAATAGGGGCAGGCGCGGTAGTGCAGTGATTAATGTAATGTCTTATTTGAGTTATGCGGCTTTTTATTTGGTTCGGTGGAGGGGAGGGTGGGGGGTTGGAATTCTAACTTATTAAACGGGTTCTAGGTTCATCTATTGCTGTAACTATTGTTTTATTTAACTATTGTTTTATTTAAACTGTTGTTTTATTTAACTGTTGTTTTATTTAACTGTTGTTTTATTTAACTGTTGTTTTATTTAACTATTGTTTTATTTAACTATTGTTTTATTTAACTATTGTTTTATTTAACTATTGTTTTATTTAACTGTTGTTTTATTTAACTGTTGTTTTATTTAACTGTTGTTTTATTTAACTGTTGTTTTATTTAACTATTGTTTTATTTAAACATTGTTTTATTTAACTATTGTTTTATTTAACTGTTGTTTTATTTAACTGTTGTTTTATTTAACTGTTGTTTTATTTAACTATTGTTTTATTTAAACATTGTTTTATTTAACTATTGTTTTATTTAACTATTGTTTTATTTAACTATTGTTTTATTTAACTGTTGTTTTATTTAACTATTGTTTTATTTAACTGTTGTTTTATTTAACTATTGTTTTATTTAACTGTTGTTTTATTTAAACATTGTTTTATTTAACTAATGTTTTATTTAAACATTGTTTTATTTAACTATTGTTTTATTTAAACATTGTTTTATTTAACTATTGTTTTATTTAACTATTGTTTTATTTAACTAATGTTTTATTTAACTGTTGTTTTATTTAACTGTTGTTTTATTTAACTGTTGTTTTATTTAACTATTGTTTTATTTAAACATTGTTTTATTTAACTATTGTTTTATTTAACTATTGTTTTATTTAACTATTGTTTTATTTAACTGTTGTTTTATTTAACTATTGTTTTATTTAACTGTTGTTTTATTTAACTATTGTTTTATTTAACTGTTGTTTTATTTAAACATTGTTTTATTTAACTAATGTTTTATTTAAACATTGTTTTATTTAACTATTGTTTTATTTAAACATTGTTTTATTTAACTATTGTTTTATTTAACTATTGTTTTATTTAACTATTGTTTTATTTAAACATTGTTTTATTTAACTATTGTTTTATTTAAACATTGTTTTATTTAACTATTGTTTTATTTAACTATTGTTTTATTTAACTATTGTTTTATTTCACTATTGTTTTATTTAACTATTGTTTTATTTCACTATTGGGAGGCGAAGGCGCGCCCCCCCAGCACCAGAGCTGGAAGTCGTCAGTGACTCATAACTGATGGCTTGCGCCAGGATCGGTGAACCAGAACCATCCAGACCCTGCTACACCTCTCCGCGGTGCCTCCAGAAACAGACTAACCTGTCTAGTCTGGCCAAGCGAGCAGGGATCGAAGAGGGAAGACAAACCCGGTACTCAAAAATGTCGGCTGAAGTCGGATGTGTTGGGCCGAAAGGCGCAGATATCACAGTGTTACACTGCAAACTACAACACAACGTAACTACGTCCACTTAACGTCCTTTTAAGGGCGGATGACGAGGAGGAAATCTACGGTTCGTATCCGCTAGAATACCTCAAATCATCGGGCGACCGCATCATCATCATCATCATCATCATTTCACTATTGTTTTATTTAAACATTGTTTTATTTAACTATTGTTTTATTTAACTATTGTTTTATTTAACCACTGTTTTACTTAACTATTGTTTTACTTAACTATTGTTTTTTTTAACTACTGTTTTATTTAACTATTGTTTTATTTAACCACTGTTTTACTTAACTATTGTTTTACTTAACTATTGTTTTATTTAACTATTGTTTTATTTAACCACTGTTTTACTTAACTATTGTTTTACTTAACTATTGTTTTATTTAACTATTGTTTTATTTAACCACTGTTTTACTTAACTATTGTTTTACTTAACTATTGTTTTATTTAACTACTGTTTTATTTAACTATTGTTTTATTTAACCACTGTTTTACTTAACTATTGTTTTATTTAACTATTGTTTTATTTAACTATTGTTTTATTTAACTATTGTTTATTTAACTATTGTTTTATTTAACTATTGTTTTATTTAACTATTGTTTTATTTAACTATTGTTTTATTTAACCATTGTTTTACTTAACTATTGTTTTATTTAACTATTGTTTTATTTAACCATTGTTTTACTTAACTATTGTTTTATTTAAACATTGTTTTATTTAACCATTGTTTTATTTAACCATTGTTTTACTTAACTATTGTTTTATTTAACTATTGTTTTATTTAACAATTGTTTTACTTAACTATTGTTTTATTTAAACATTGTTTTAAGACAAATGAAACGTTTGGGACATGTTAAAAGACACAACAGCTTACTAAAAGTAATATTGGAAGGGGAAATACAAGGTAAAAGAGGTAGACCAAGACTAACATGGACGAGTAACATCAAAAGATGGACAAGTCAATCTATGACAGCCTGCACCATCAAAGCAAGAAACAGAGTAGAATGGCGATCCATTGTAGCCAACCTTCATTGCGGAGAAGGCACTCGATGATGATGATGACGATGATGATGATGATGATGAGGTTCATCCATTCTTAAATTGCATTTTAAAAATTGTTTGGGTTTAGTCGACAGGTCATTTTCATTTGTCATCGGACAAGTCCATAAGTGCTCAGATCTCTTCTGTAGAATATCCCTTAACACGTGGCGACTAACGACACCGGTGTTGTGTTGTTTGACAAGTTTTCTTTGGGTTCTCGCGTGGCACTGGTGTCTGGCATCTCCCACATTGACATGATATTCGTGCAGCCTGTTCATGGCTGCGGATTCAGGGATAAGTTTATGACTCGGTTTTTCGGCCAGCGCCCTTGAAGGTATTCATAATGTAAAATCGGTCCATTCCCCTTCGCACTCAACATCAGGTAACTGGTAAGTCTGTCAGGGCGTTCATTACCTCTTACACTCGCCTGCCCTGGCGCGAAAGTGAAACAGACACTTTTAGAATAGACCTGCCCTGAGACTCTAACCACTATCATCAAGCACGACCAGTTATCTTTCTAAGCATGGACATTTTTTCTGGGTAATAATAACGAAATTGCATAGTTATGGTTGCATTATCTAAGTGTGTTTTGATTAGGGGGGGGGGAGGGGGGACAACAAATAATGACACAAGCAATATATTCGATTCTTTTACTACTCACGGCATCATGGTTTTTTTTTTCTTTTTTTCTTTCCTTAGGTTCTATATCGGAAGAGTAAAAGTGGTACACGCTGTGACCTTTGTCAAAATATAGGAAATGAGAAACATAGGAAGGAGAATATGGAGAAGATACTTGACTGTTTGACATAGCGGTATGGCAGGAGAATATGGAGAAGATACTTGACTGTTTGACATAGCGGTATGGCAGGAGAATATGGAGAAGATACTTGACTGTTTGACATAGCGGTATGGCAGGAGAATATGGAGAAGATACTTGACTGTTTGACATAGCGGTATGGCAGGAGAATATGGAGAAGATACTTGACTGTTTGACATAGCCGTATGGCAGGAGAATATGGAGAAGATACTTGACTGTTTGACATAGCGGTATGGCAGGAGAATATGGAGAAGATACTTGACTGTTTGACATAGCGGTATGGCAGGAGAACATGGAGAAGATACTTGACTGTTTGACATAGCGGTATGGCAGGAGAACATGGAGAAGATACTTGACTGTTTGACATAGCGGTATGGCAGGAGAATATGGAGAAGATACTTGACTGTTTGACATAGCGGTATGGCAGGAGAACATGGAGAAGATACTTGACTGTTTGACATAGCGGTATGGCAGGAGAACATGGAGAAGATACTTGACTGTTTGACATAGCGGTATGGCAGGAGAACATGGAGAAGATACTTGACTGTTTGACATAGCGGTATGGCAGGAGAATATGGAGAAGATACTTGAAGATACTTGACTGTTTGACATAGCGGTATGGCAGAATGCCACCTTCGTAACTGCGGCATCAAAATACAGTTGGCCAGAAATGATCGAATGATGTGATTACCTGAGACATCTGGCTCGACACATAAGGAGGAAACTGATGTCACAGTCTGGAAAGAAAAACAAGTTAACCTCGGAGTGGAAATGTTGGCTCTAGACGTAGAAGTCGTAGTAAATATAATCAAGAACCGATGCTTAGAAATCGCCCTGTCAAGCATCCATGAAGGAAATCTCCAGTAGTGAAAAAGACTGGCAAGATCTGGCACATAATCATAGCACGTAGAGAAGATATGTAGAAGCAGCATCACGTTAAAATTATTAATAAATAAAAATCTTGAAGAAAAAAGATGCGAGAGAAGAACGTGAGAGAGAAGAGAGAGAGAGAGAGGGAGAGAGAGAAAGAGAGAGAGAGAGAGAGCCCCTGGACATGAACTGCTTTGTTCTTTCTGCAGCGAACCTGTCATCCCGGTATTGACAAGATCAGCCACAAGAAAATGTTGCACAGCAAAAACAGCGTCGGGTTGTTGTTTTTGAAGATCAGCACGTGCCAGTTTCCAACAGTCTATGAAGACCTAAGGGTCCATATAAATATATTTCAATTTGGAAACAAAGGAAATTATATTCCGTTGATACATGATATATATATATATATATATACTTGAGGAAGGAGCTAAGCATTTTTGTTGGGAGAACAGAAAAATATTTGTTAAGAAAAAGGAAAGCCACTTATTATATTTTCCTACACCCTGGAACGATATTTCACATACTTCTCGGTATTATATTTCTGCAACTCTCTACTACCATATTTCTCCAACTCTCTACTACCATATTTCTCCAACTCTCTACTACCATATTTCTCCAACTCTCTACTACCATATTTCTCCAACTCTCTACTACCATATTTCTCCAACTCTCTACTACCATATCTCTTATAATCTCTACTACCATATTTCTCATAATCTCTACTACCATATTTCTCATACTCTCTACTACAATATTTCTCCAACTCTCTACCATATTTCTCATACTCTCTACTACCATATTTCTCATTATCTCTACTACCATATTTCTCATAGTCTCTACTACCATATCTCTTATAATCTCTACTACCATATTTCTCATAATCTCTACTACCATATTTTTCATACTCTCTTCTACCATATTTCTCAAACTCTCTACCATATTTCTCATACTCTCTACTACCATATTTCTCATAATCTCTACTACCATATTTCTCATAATCTCTACTACCATATTTCTCATAATCTCTACTACCATATTTCTCATAATCTCTACTATCATATTTCTCATACTCTCTACTACAATATTTTTCATAATCTCTACTACCATATTTCTCATAATCTCTACTACCACATTTCTCATACTCTCAACTACCACATTTCTCATACTCTCTACTACCATATCTCTCATAATTTTTACTACCACATTTCTCATACTCTCTACTACCACATTTCTCATACTCTCTACTACCATATCTCTCATAATTTTTACTACCACATTTCTCATACTCTCTACTACCACATTTCTCATACTCTCTACTACCATATTTCTTATAATCTCTACTACCATATTTCTCATAATCTTTACTAGCATATTTCTCATACTTTCTACTACCATATTTCTCATAATCTATAATACCATATTTCTCATAATCTCTGCTACCATATTTCTCATAATCTCTACTACCATATTTCTCATAATCTCTACTACCACATTTCTCATACTCTCTACTACCATATTTCTCATACTCTCTACTACCATATTTCTCATAATCTCTACTACCATATTTCTCATAATCTCTACTACCATATTTCTCATACTCTCTACTACCATATTTCTCATAATCTATAATACCATATTTCTCATAATCTCTACTACCATATTTCTCATAATCTTTACTACCACATTTCTCATACTCTCTACTACCATATTTCTCATAATCTCTACTACCATATTTCTCATAATCTCTACTACCACATTTCTCATACTCTCTACTACCACATTTTTCATACTCTCTACTACCATATTTCTCATACTCTCTACTACCATATTTCTCATACTCTCTACTACCATATTTCTCCAACTCTTAATTACCATATTTCTCATACTCTCAGTTACCATATTTTCATTCTCCTGGTACCATATTTCTCATACTCTCAGTTACCATATTTCTCATACTCTTAATTACCATATTCCTCATACTCTCAGTTACCATATTTTCATTCTCCTGGTACCATATTTCTCATACTCTGTTACCATATTTTCATTCTCCTGGTACCATATTTCTGATACTCTCAGTTACCATATTTTTATTCTCCTGGTACAATATTTCTCATACTCTGTTACCATATTTTCATTCTCCTGGTACCATATTTCTCATACTCTCAGTTACCATATTTTCATTCTCCTGGTACCATATTTTCATTCTCCTGGTACAATATTTCTCATATTCTCAGTTACCATATTTTCTTTCTCCTGGTACCATATTCCTCATACTCTCAGTTACCATATTTTCATTCTCCTGGTACCATATTTCTCAAACTTTGTTACCATATTTTCACTCTCCTGGTACCATATTTCTCATACTCTCAGTTAACATATTTTCATTCTCCTGGTACCATATTTCTCCTACTCTCAGTTACCATATTTTCATTCTCTTGGTACCATATTTCTCATACTCTCAGTTACCATATTTTAATTCTCCTGGTATTATATTTCTCATACTCTCAGTTAACATATTTTCTTTCTCCTGGTACCATATTTCTCATACTCTCAGTTACCATATTTTCATTCTCTTGGTACCATATTTCTCATACTCTCAGTTACCATATTTTAATTCTCCTGGTATTATATTCCTCATACTCTCAGTTACCACATTTTCTTTCTCCTGGTACCATATTTCTCATACTCTCAGTTACCATATTTTCATTCTCCTGGTACCATATTTCTCATACTCTCAGTTACCATATTTTCATTCTCCTGGTACCATATTCCTCATACTCTCAGTTACCATATTTTCATTCTCCTGGTACCATATTCCTCATACTCTCAGTTACCATATTTTCATTCTCCTGGTACCATATTTCTCATACTTTGTTACCATATTTTCACTCTCCTGGTACCATATTTCTCATACTCTCAGTTAACATATTTTCATTCTCCTGGTACCATATTTCTCCTACTTTCAGTTACCATATTTTCATTCTCTTGGTACCATATTTCTCATACTCTCAGTTACCATATTTTAATTCTCCTGGTATTATATTCCTCATACTCTCAGTTACCATATTTTCTTTCTCCTGGTACCATATTTCTCATACTCTCAGTTACCATATTTTCATTCTCCTGGTACCATATTTCTCATACTCTCAGTTACCATATTTTCATTCTCCTGGTACCATATTCCTCATACTCTCAGTTACCATATTATCATTCTCCTGGTACCATATTCCTCATACTCTCAGTTACCATATTTTCATTCTCCTGGTACCATATTTCTCATACTCTCTGGTACTTTATTCCTCCCCTAGAGTTCTGTGTTTCTCATCCTCCTCCTCCTCCCCCCCCCTAAAAAGAAATAAAAAAAAAAGAACCATACCGTTCTCTCCTCCCATCCTCTCTGTACGTACCCTAATCACGTCAAACGGCCCAAACCGAGTTTTATGCAAACTTACCCTTGAATCAATATCTAGTCGCCATCGAGGCAGCTGGTCGCGCCAACTATCAAATTTTCTCGGGAGTCACACCAAGCTTCGCGCACTTATAGAAGTATATAGTTATTGTTAGTCGAAGGCCCCTTGTATCGCTGCAAACGAATTAAAATCCATAATTGCATTACCGCTCTTGCCAGTGGAATCATTCTAATTAAAACTCATCTTCATGTGGGACTTCCGTCTCCAAGACGGCGGATCTATTCCACGTCCTCTCGATCGCTGCAGAAAGTGCATCCAGGGTCTGATTAATTTCGGTTCTCCGTTGCACTTTTCTGCGTTAAAGTAAAATGATGATATACTTAATACATCAGTGCCGCTAAAGCGAGGTCGTAGGCCGACAACAGTCCCTTTTTGACAAATCAAGTGTTGTGAATGAGACATTCCACCATCTGGACTTGATCTGCGCTTTACGACACATTGGTGCTGTTCATGACCGTTGTTGGAATTCCTTGACGCAAGTTATTTCCATGTTACTCATTAATGTAAACTACTTCGTCAGCCGCAGTTTTATCTCTTTAGGTAATTTGCTTCGTGTTTTGTTCGTCGTAGGCTGCTTACACTAGAGTAATCAGAAATCTAAAGGGAACGAGATTGTGGGTTCGACATTGTTGTGTGCTACGTCATCGTAATGGTTCCCTAGACCGGCCGTGCGCTAAACTTACGGTCTGCTGTTTGATGTGCGATGGGGATAATTTGACGACTAACTGTGTGTCTATATGTTCGGAATTGGAGTCAACAACGATGACCTAACATCATCAAGTGCTACGACGATCATCATTTTCAAGAGAACGTGAACTACCGGTATATGGGGATAGGCGGCGGGAACAATTGAAGGTTATGCATGAAAAGTGTTCCTTGTTGCAGTTTCCTCATATTCCAAGTCGCATGTCTGTGTTAGTCACCTCTAGTGACTCGAGCAGATGGTGCTCGTAAATCTGGAGGGCCGACCATCTAAGGGCAGAATCCCCCAACAGAAACAGAAAGGACCATGTGCTGCCTTGCAGGAAGATTGGGGGCAATAAAAGGTTAAGGAAAGCAAACCTGAACAAAATGCTGCCTGAAATCGGATGCACTGGGCCACTGGCGCAGAACACAGTGCAACGTTTTAACAGGTATTCAAGCAAAATGCATCTAGCAGGCTTAAACAGACAGCTGTCTTCGTGTGACAGTCTGGAGTCCTACTCTGATTGAGTCCTGATCGCACAGAGAGAGAGAGAGAGAGAGAAAAAAAAACTCATCTCATTGAAGGATCAAAATAAAGAAAGGCAGCTGCGGTCCCCATCATAGCAGCTACAGCGCACGCCAAAAGGCATAAGGCCAAGCCGCACCGAAAGTGAACGCAGCTGAACTGTCCTTCGTCATACGGTATAATGATTCATCGTAAGCAATCAGAATATCTAAACACGATCCGGAAGAAACACACAGTTGATTATAAAAGTATATCTCACGTATATTGTTAAAATTGTGTCAGTACTGATATTGTTCCTTGAACGACGGCATATTTACAGTTGATGTGGTTGATATCAAGTGGGTCACCCTACGATTTTCCAGGTACAAACAAATTAATCTTCTCACTTTCCTAGTTTGCCTTTCAACGTCGAGAAATTACAAGACTGCCCCACGTATCGTCTGGTAACTTAATTGTACATTCTGAACGGCTACTGTCATTAAGATGCAAAACATCACATTTACCCTACCATCCATGGCACATAGAATAGGTCTTGATGTCAACAGGGATAAAACAAAACTAATGAAAAATAAAAATACACCAAGTGGCAATATATATCTAAATCGACATGCCTTGGAAAGAGTAAACTACTATGTATATCTTGGTAGTAATCTATATCAAGATGGTGATACAACAAATAGGTCAGAAGCAGAAAAGCAAAAGAACCAGCAAATTTTTAAAATCTGGACAAAAATAGAAAAAAAAATACTAAGTAAGAAAACTAAACTTAGAATATTCAACTCAAACGTATTATCAGCCCTTACCAACGCACGTGAAAGCTGGAAAGCAAATGAGATTGAGAGAAAACTAAACGCTTTTGAAGACAAATTACTAAGAAAAATACTATGTGTAGAATGTAATGAATTAAAGACTAATATAGGGATAAGAGAAGTAGCCAAGCAATCAACGATCTTATCTACAATTAGGAAAAGACGATGGACATATGTCGGACATGTGTTAAGAATACAACAATAGAATTCCAAAACAGGCTTTTCTATGGAAACATAAGGATACTGGAAAAAGGGAAGAGTCAGAGATACACTGAAAAGAAGACTTCTCTCTCTCTCTTTCTGCGATCAAGACTCAATCAGAGTAGGATTCCAGACTTTCACATGAAGACATGAAGTCTGTTTAAATGAATTGATCGACCCCACAGACAGAACATCATAATTAGAGTCTGTTAGATCCACTCTGATTTAATACCTGTTAAAACGTTGCACTGTGTTCTGCGCCGGTGGCCCAGTGCATCCGATTTCAGCCAGCATTTTATTCAGCTTTGCTTTCCTTAGCCTTTGATTGTCCCCAATCTTCCTGCAAGGCAGCAGATTGTCTTTTCTGTTGGGGGATTCTGCCATTAGATGGTCGGCCCTCCCAGGTTTACGAGCACCATCTGCCCGAGTCACTAGAGGTGACTAACACAGACATGCACACAACGATATGAGGCATGACTAACATAGACACACACAAAGATATGAGATATGACTAACACAGACACACACAAAGATATGAGATATGACTAACACAGACACACACAAAGATATGAGACATGGCTAACACAGACACACACAAAGATGTGAGATATGACTAACACAGACACACACAAAGATATGAGATATGACTAACACAGACACACACAAAGATATGAGATATGACTAACACAGACACACACAAAGATATGAGACATGACTAACACTGACACACACAAAGATATGAGATATGACTAACACTGACACACACAAAGATATGAGACATGACTAACACTGACACACACAAAGATATGAGATATGACTAACACTGACATGCACACAACGATATGAGGCATGACTAACACTGACACACACAAAGATATGAGATATGACTAACACAGACACAGATACACACACTAAGATATGAGATATGACAAAACACAGTCATGCACACAAAAAGATATGAGACATGACAAACATAAACATGCACTCACAAAGATAGGAGATGTGACTAAATACAAACACACACAGATATGAGGCATGACTTACATAGACAGACAAAAATTAATATATGAGATGTGACTAGCAAGGACATACACACATATATATGAGACATGACTAACATAGACATGCACACACAATGGTATGAGATGTGACTAACATAGACATGCGTACAAAGATATGAGATATGACTAACATAGACATGCACACAAAGATATGTGATATGAATAACACAGACATGCAGGCACAAAGATATGACACATGACTAACACAGATACACACTAAGATATGAGATATGATTAAACATAGATACACACAAAGATATGAGACATGATTAACACAGATACACACCAAGATATGAGATATGACAAACAAGACACACACCAAGATATGAGATATGACTAACATGACACACACCAAGATATGAGATATGACTAACATGACACACACCAAGATATGAGATATGACTAACATGACACACACCAAGATATGAGATATGACTAACATGACACACACCAAGATAGGAGATATGACTAACATGACACACACCAAGATATGAGATATGACTAACATGACACACACCAAGATATGAGATGACTAACATGACACACACCAAGATATGAGATATGA
This sequence comes from Megaustenia siamemsis, assembly GCA_032433765.1. NCBI lineage: Eukaryota > Metazoa > Mollusca > Gastropoda > Stylommatophora > Ariophantidae > Megaustenia > Megaustenia siamemsis. The sequence goes on along the minus strand of JAVIAB010000160.1, from coordinate 29,365,498 downwards.
CTAACATGACACACACCAAGATATGAGATATGACTAACATGACACACACCAAGATATGAGATATGACTAACAAGACACACACCAAGAACACTTATAAGAGCAGCAAAGTTGGCAGACATAGACTCATTAGGTGGGATCGAATATGTCGCCAAAATTGTAGATAGACGACCAAAAAAAAAAACAGCCTCTTAGCAAGGTCCAGCGGCTCTGAAAAGATCTGGGGAGCAGTAGCGCCTGTGACCTGCGATCACAATAGGGTCGGCGCACCATCAGCTGATCAAGACCTAACAGTTCTACCTCCTCGTGGTCTCCTCTTGTAACAGTCTGCGTCAAAACAGACTGGCTAACAGAGGTTAGGGTCGCCGTGTTCCCTGTAGTGGTGGCTGTTACTGATATAGAAGACCCAGTATTGCAGTATCTCTGGGCTGGACTAGAAGTTTCCCAGCATAGCCTGGGTTAGACAACCTCCAACTTCTCCAGCAAGAGCCGGGAATGTCAAGAAAGCCATTACGATTCGCCACATCAATGAGTCAAAGGGTACCCTGCCCGCATCAACTAGGGGCATTACATCAAAACTCAACTCAACTGAAAAGATCAAGATAAAAACTTTCATACATTGTTTTAACTGTGAACCTAAATGCGTGAAGATTTGAAAGTGTTATGCCCAACATTATTATTCCTTTATTATATGGCCTATGGCATCTTGATAGATGGTTAGTAGCAAGCAAAAACATGATTCGTCAATTGTCTAGGTAATATTTTAGTGTCATATGCTGAATGCTATTTTATCAAGCAACTTCTCTCGTAACTGAATCTGCTAATATTTGATAGACAGACCAGGGTCCGCAGAAGGAACAAGATGTAATTGTGGTGTCTGTCTATTTATCTTTCTCCTGCTGTTTTTGTATTCTGATTTTGACATACTACTTATAACCATAGTTATATTATAGGGATCCGCGATAGCTCAGTGGTTAGTGAACTGGACTACACAGGACCAGAGGTCGGGTGCAATCTTGATCGACGGCTTCCGAGCTCACCCAGCCTTACATTTTTTCTGGGAAAGTAAAGCGGCACGGGCGTAATACCGACCACATTACCCCAACAATCTTGAACCGAAGGTCTGCAAAAATGATGGTCACTAACACCATATTCCCTATACGCCACTTGGCGAAACCAGGCTCTTTATTTTTTTAATTGTTTATTACTTTACAGTTATATTATCAGACGAGATTTATTTAGTAGTACATTTTATATTGAAATTTGAACTCCATGCCAAGAGACACTTTACATTTTCAGGGAGAAAAAAAGTTCTCTTCAAAAGCAGATTAATTCCCAAAGCTGAAGAGTTCAAATATATTACAAATACTGTCACCACAAACAGCACAATGGCAAACGATTATCGTTTTAGCTTTAATAAAAGACATGGTATATGAATCGGTGTAATGGCAACTGTAGTAATACAATGCAATTTTCTAAGAGAAACTGTAGCAATGCTAAACAATTTTCTAGAAACAACTGTAGCTATAAAAACGTGAAAAGTAAAGAGCCCCGTCATGCCAAGTGGTATATAGGGGAATATGGTGTCAGTGACCATCAAATTTACAGACCTTCGGCACATGATTTTTGTGATAATGTGGTCGGTATTACGCCCGCACCGCTTTACTTTCCCAGAAAAAAAAATCCGGTGCCCATTAAGGCTGGGTGAACCTAGAAGCCGTCGATCAGGATCGAATCCGGTTTCTTGTTCCTAGTAGTCTAGTTCACTAACCACTGAGCTATGGCGGCTCCCAACTGTAGCTATATTTTTGTACAGCTCAGTATGTTGTTGACAGAAAGCTCCAACTGGTGTCACTTCAGAATAAAACTAGGTGGTGATGGTGGCTTTCCTCGACTTTTGCAGAGCCTGAACTGTTGTTTTCATTTTACCTGGTGGATGGGTAATCCACAGGAGTTGCTGCAAACCACGGGTGCAACTCGCGGCATTCAAACTCGAGTTGCCGGCGTGTACAATTCGCAGCTCTACCATCGCGCTTTCGGGTTCTTAGTCAAATGTTTGTAACACAAATATCTTGAGTTGTTTTGTAAACATATTTACTTCTTACCTGATTGCAACTCATTTCTTTCCAACTATTTTGGAAACATATTTACTTCTTACCTGATTGCAACTCATTTCTTTCCAACTATTTTGGAAACATATTTTCCTGCATTGTTTGTTACTCAAATTCCAGTTATTCAAAACACTTATTTTCTTTCATTGTTTGCAAGTCAGTTCCGTTCCGTTATTTTATGAACATATTTTTCGATCTTCATCGTCCTTTACCATCAATTCCTCAACTTTTTTAAATTGTATCAAATGTATCTGCTATTATATCCTAGAGGTTTGTCAAGAAACTAATGGGCTGGTAAAACCTTCTCTACGGTAGCAGATTGTGGTGGTCAGATTTGTAACTGCTATAAAGATATCAATCCTTGAACAACTGCTATATAAAGCATAGCTTCGAGTTTCCCGATAAAAGGCTCTATTTCTTTTATCCAATCCTCAAATATAATTTCAAAGAGTTGTCCGCGAGCTGTCTGGATATTGACCGTCCCAGTACGGGGACGATTGGTAACGGGTGTGTCTATGTGTGTGTTTGTGTGTTCTGTTATATTGCAATGGTTACCATTCCCTCACTTGAGGATACATTGAGTTAAAGATGGTTCTGTTGCCAAACACGTGCTGTTATATTGTATTACTGGTTGAAAATTAAAAAAAACACGGAGTTTCAAAATAAAATAAAAAATGGATTATTTAACGGTAAGCACTTTTTTTTTTAATAAATGATGCAAACCTTGGGACAACTTATTACAAAAATGAAACAGTTTTTACAGAAATATACAATTTTTCAGTGAGATAGCAACGTTCATTAAACAGTGAACTTTGTTTGTTGACACACCATGACCATTAACCTTTCAACTACTCGTGCAGTAAGGTCATGCAAATAAACATTTGTATTTTTATATGCACTGGTCTGACCTTTCTAATTTCTCATCTCTTGTCTGTATAAGTTATATCGTTTATGGATTCTCTAATTTACACATTTTCGGCTTTCTTCATCATCAATCTCCTAGTGGATTATATAATTAATAAAATATATATAATGCTATATTCTTATTCTTCTACCATTTCTGCTCCCTGTGGAGCAAAGGTCTTCAACAGACACTTTCCAAGCCGTTTTTTTCTTGTCATTCTTTTAAGATCATTCCATGTTTTCCCCATCGTCTTCATCTCTGCTTCCACACATGTCCAAAATTATTTTGGTCTTCCCCTTTGTCTGTTCCCCTGGGGATTCCATAAAGAGGGCCTGTTGTATAATACTCTCAGTTAGCTTCCGCAATTGTGACCTATCCAGCGTCATCGTCTTCATTGTATCTCTTTGTCCATTAGCATTTGCCTGGTACTTGTCCCTAATTCTACGATAGTGGTTTTGTCCTGCCTTTTCCATCATTTTATTATGCACAAGCATCCATTAATGAAAATCTGTATCTTCGAGATTGCCATCTTCGATTTTTGTTATTCTCCATGCTTCACAGCCACATAATAAGACTTACATAACATTGGAGCTGAAAGTTTTTATTTTTGTATTTAACCTATTTTCTTTCGACTCCCATATGTTTCCTAGTGCAACGAAGGCTGCTTTTTGTATCCACTTGCTTTTTGTATCCTTATTTTGGTATAATTCTCTGTTGCTCCCTTTTTTTCTATAATGTTATGCACTTCTTTGAATTCTTCTTCTTCTTCTTTCCCTCCTCATTTGCCATTCAGCGTCAAAGGAGATATAACTTGTGATCTTATGCTCTTCTTTTTACCTATGCTACTGTTATGTTTCCCCGTGATTATAGTATTCAGTCAATCCATCTCTCTTGTAGTCGGCCCTAGGATCTGGTGTTCTCGCAACGTCTTGGACGTCTCGTTGTTTTGTATTTTGATCGATTCCCAGATGTGACGTATTGTTTGTTCCTACTGGCTAAGGTCAGGGGTTCACACAGCCTCTAAAAATAGGTAGCAGGGATTTTCCTGAGAAGTAAAAACGGTCTGGCGTGATAACCACAATGCATCGCACCCTAAAGTGTAAGTAAAAAAAAATTAAAGTACCCCCGTCACGCCAAGTGGCGTTAGGGGAAATATGGTGTTAGTGACCCTATATTTTACAGACCTTCAGCACATGATTTTTGGGGTAATGTGGTCGGTATTACGCCCGTGCTGCTTTACTTTCCCAGAAAAAAATCCGGTACCCATCTAAGGCTGGGTGAATCCGGAAGCCGTCGGTTGGGATCGAACCCTACCCCTTGTCCTTTGTAGTCCAGTTCACTAACCACTGAGCTATCGCGGCTCCCTTCCCTAAAGTGTACCGCAGTCATATATTTCCCATATGCCTAATAATATGTGAAGGGAATCTTTACTGTTTCCTATTTAACATTATAAATCTGAAGCGTGCTTAACAAGTGGCATTTCGGCTTGAATGTGTGAATGATGAACCCTGACTACCGATTAACGTCTTATTATACTTCGGTCTTTTTGTTCATACGTCGAACCTTGTTCACAATCTCATACTTCGGTCTCAATCTATACACAACGTGAAGCCGCGGTAGAAAAGAGGTGGTGATCTGGTCCACTTTGTACAAGAAGTGGGCTTAATTCCTCCCGCTCATATGTGTCTAGGTTCATTACCATCTAGTTCGTATCCATTACAGAACTTTGCTCTCACCACAGCCCGCCCGTCGGAAGGAATCTGTCTCTAGCCCGATCTCTCACTTCTTTTATTGTCACGATTCATCCTCGTCATCATCATGTGCCATTCCGTCTAGCGTAGGCGATCATATCCTTACACAATTTTATACCCACAGTGCATTGTATCATTTCTGTGTTGTTAACTGTTTTCCGTGTTTAGACACCAAGCTATCCAGTAAGTTCTCTCTTTGTCGTCCGCGATCTCTCTTTCCCTGTATTTTGTCAGTTGTAACCAAGTACTCCAATTTTCTTCTTCTCATGATGTGTCCAGAAGATGGTGATTGTTTCTTTCTGATCTTTCATAGGAGCTCCCTTTTTGTGTTGGCCTCTGAGAATTTCCTCATTTGTTTCTTTCTGATCTTTCATAGGAGCTTCCTTTTTGTGTTGGCCTCTGAGAGTTTCCTCATTTATTTCTTTCTAATCTTTCATAGGAGCTCCCTTTTTGTGTTGGCCTCTGAGAATTTCCTCATTTGTTTCTTTCTGATCTTTCATAGGAGCTCCCTTTTTGTGTTGGCCTCTGAGAATTTCCTCATTTGTTTCTTTCTGATCTTTCATAGGAGCTCCCTTTTTGTGTTGGCCTCTGAGAATTTCCTCATTTGTTTCTTTTTCAGCTGTTCATGGAACTCTCAACATTATTCTGAGAAATCCCGTCTATGTGACCCCTAATCGTGTTTTCATGTTTTTGTCTACTGTTCATGATTCGGTTCCATAGGTCAGAATTGGCTCTATCTAGCACTGATGAACTCTCTTTCTCACTTTTATTGACATATACTTTTTGCACAAGACATTTTTAATTTTCTGAAATGCTATTTTGGCCTGAGGTATTCTGCCTTTTTTTTTTTTGTTTGGTGCATTTTCCGTCTGATATTAATATTGTGTTCATATATTTGACGTGTTGCATTTGTTTGAGATGTGTCCCATTTATTTTTATGTTTGTCAAGTCCAAGGTCTTTTTAGTGTCATGAAACTACCTTTTTCATAGTCTGTCCTTATCCTTGACCCTGGTCCTGTCCATAGGCGTCCTGTTGACTGCTATTAAAAAAAAAAGTAACGTACCCCTGTCACGCCAAGTGGCGAATAGGGAATAGGGTGTTAGTGACCATAAATTTTACAGACCTTCAGCACATGATTTTTGGTGTAATGTGGTTTGTATTACGCCCGTGCCGCTTCACTTTCCCAGAAAAAAATCCGGTACCCATTAAAGGCTGGGTGAACCCGGAAGCCATCGGTTGGGATCGAACCCTTCCCCTTGTCCTTTGTAGTTGATTACTATACTCAAAGAAAATGTGCGATAGTTTATATATATATATATATATATATATATATATATATATATATATATATATATATATCCGTTGACGTCTAGACAGATGGTTGATAGCAAGCAATCATAATAAGTATGTAGTTTGATAAAATATTAATGTCCTATTCTAGATGCTGTTTTCTGAACAGTTTCTCTCTTGTGGCTGAATCTACCAATATTGGGATAGACATTTTCGTCCGCAGAATGAACAATATGTTTTCATGGTGCTCCCTGACCACGCCAATTTTCTCCTGCTCCTTTTGACTTTTGAATTTTAAATCAACGCTACCTTAGTGCTGCTGTGGCATTTGTTGTTGTTGTTCTCAGTGTGCTACGATCTGCAGCCACATCCTCCCAGTTTCTTTCACTGATTGAGGATTCACTCAAGGAAACCATCTAAGCATCCTTATATATTAGCACTAGTCTGTTCTTTGGTTTCTTTCCGTCCTTAAGTTCACCATACAATATTTGTTTTGAAAGACGTTGCCTTTCTTCTTACATCACCCAGCCACCATAGTCTCCGACTCTTAAGTGTTACCATTAATAATGATAAGGCAAATAACATCGCATTACTTATTTGTCAGACATAAAACGTGAGTTCTTTCTTCCTTCTCCGAATTTCATTTATCAATCAAAATGTTCAAAAGATGAACAGCAAATAAGTTAGGGAAATAAATATGTTTACAACACTCGGAAAAATTCAGATATAAACAACAGTAGAAAGCACATAGAACAATAGACAGCCCAAAGTGGGTTTTTCTGAATGTTGCAAACATAAAGTAAAAATAAAAGTTGCATCCACGCCTTGCTAGGTGTGGGGGGAATATAGTGTTCGCAACCATATGTTTCCATCAACACGACACATTTGAGGGTGGTGTGTTCGATATCATGCCATGCCACTTTAAGTTTTCAGAAAAAATCTGTTACCCATTTTCTGGTGGCTGAGTGAGCCTCGGAGCCTTCTCGATCAGGAAAAAAAAATCCGTCACTTCTGGGAATGGAGTCCAGACCATACTGATCAGGAAGCGAGCGGACGAACGACTCAGCCACCGAGAGTAAACATACCTGTCCCCCAAAACTTATTTGTTGTTCTCTCACCTCGGGTTTCCTTTCGCACTATTACTAATTTATAATTGTTTTGTTTTCAAAATATGAACCCTGTACAACAATTCATGTTCCATTTAAATGTTTTAATAACGAACCCGTAACGACGAAATCATAATTTTGCAGCATTTCTTCCTCTACTCTGCTTCCTCATTTGCCTTTCAGCGTTGAGGAGAAATACAATTTGCTGTCTTTTGCTCTTCTGTTCGCCTCTGCTGCTGTTAAGTTTCCTAGTGATTCTAATATTTCGTCAATCCATCTTTTTCGTGGTTGGCCCTTGGGTTCTCGCAACGTTTATTCAAGGCTCGTTGTATTGTGTTGTAATCTTTCTGCCTTATCACGTAGCCAAATAATTTGTTTCTTTATATATTCTATGGCGGGGATTATTCCTAGTTTTGTTCTGAGTTCTTAATTTCTGATATTATCTCTCAGACTGTTTCCTGTCATTGGTTTAACACAATTCATCTCGATGATGGTTATTTTTCTTACTATCCCTGCATCTAGAGTACAGGACTGGCATAGGTAGCACATCGTTTGGAGCATCACTGCACCAGTTTATTGCACACCAATTTGAGAACCCCTGTGCTAGAAGCGCCTCCAAAGAACCGGCACAAAGTTTGCCTGAATATGCATCTGGGTAGTTTCTAGACCAACCTTCCCACTCAGGGGCCGTCCAGGAAGGAGGGACCCCTGCAGAAGGAGGGGCAGGGGAAGTAATAAATGTTTGGCCGGCTCACTAGACGATCCGACGCAAACCCCGGGGATAAAAATCGATACGACTGCTGGCAGTGTAAGATTGAAGTAACAGCTGTCTTTGATCAAAAGTTGATAAATTATCTCCCTGCTTATTCTTCTTGCACCTCTCCTTCTATTCTTATTTCTTATCAGTTTCCAGTACAAGTCCCGTAATACAATAATTTAGATTGTTGATGTCAATGTAGCGAAATAAAAAATACACGACGTTTTTTTTTAGTGTTGTCAAATTCATTGTGTATGTGTGTGTGTGTGTGTGTGTGTGTGTGCGTGCGTGCGTGCGTGTGTGTGTGTGTGTGTGCGTGCGTGCGCGCGCCCTAAATTTCTCATGAATAAATAATGTTGAAAAGTTTATCTTCACTTGAAAATTAGGATAGAACTTATTCTCTCTATTTTGAAACAAAGAGAGCACAGACTCAACACGAAAAGAGAATGGTAGATACAAGTTAATACAGATAATAATAATAATAATATAAAGAGTATTTCTGATACATAAAGGGGATATTTTAAAAATGACAATTTTGTAACATAATTAAATAGAACATAACATCAACAATGTGTGTGTGTGTGTGTGTGCGTGTGCGTGTGCGTGTGCGTGTGTGTGTGTGTGTGCGTGTGCGTGTGCGTGTGTGTGTGTGTGTGTGTGTGTGTAAAACCTGTGCACAGGAAAGGTCAAATGCAGTTCTATGTATGACGCAGAATAGGGCTATTACTCATAATTACATATATATTACACAGACATTACTCATACATTACACATACATTACTCACACATTATACATACATTACTCATACATTACTTATACATTACTTATACATTGCACATACAATACTCATACTTTACATTACATTACACACGAATTAAACATACATTACTCATACATTACACATACATTACTCATAATTACATATACATTACACATACATTACTCATACATTACACATACATTACTCACACATTATACATACATTACTCATACATTACTTATACATTGCACATACAATACTCACACTTTGCATTACATTACACACGAATTAAACATACATTACTCATACATTGCACACAGTGAAGACAAGATGAAAACGAATGTGTTTCAACGCTGTGAGGGCTCCCTGTTGGAGGCTGACTGATGGGCTTGAGAATTATGGTTGCTTATTCAGTGCAGTCATCACGCAGTGCACATGTTGTAGGACCTTACTGCACCCCTAAATAAAGGAAAATAAAACACAAAACAATTTAATAATGAATAATTATAATGGGCAACGAACATATGGACCACATCACTAATTGAGTAAAAACAGTAAGTAAAGTGAGTAAGTAAAAAAAAAGAGAGCTCTTAAAAAACATCAGAAAGAAGCAATCAACATTTTTCGGGCACATCATGCGAAGAGGAATGTTGGAATACTTGGTTACAACTTGCAAAATAAAAGGAAAGAGAGATCGCGGGCGACAAAGAGAGAAAATACTGGATAGCTTGGTGTCATGGCATGGAAAACAGTCAACAACAGAACTGACACGATGCACTGTAGATAGAAGATTGTGGAGGGACATGATCACCTACGCCAACCGGTATGGCACATGATGATGATGATGAAAGTACCCCCGTCACGCCAAGTGGCGTATAGGGAAATATGGTTTTAGTGACCCTATATTTTACAAAGAATGAGCACATGATTTTTGGGGTAATGTGGTCGGTATTACGCCCGTGCTGCTTTACTTTCCCAGAAAAAAATCATGTACCCATTTAAGGCTGGGTGAACCCGGAAGCCGACGGGGTTGGGATCGAACCCCACCCCTTGTCCTTTGTAGTCCAGCTCACTAACCACTGAGCTATCGCGGCTCCCTCACTGATTGACCCCGAAGTTATCTTACCTGGCTTTGACAGGGTTATTTGACTTTAATTTGTGAAACCCCACCCTGTCACCAAAATAAAAGCTTTCATTTTGGCAGCGAAGTGGTTCGTTTAAAAGTATTGAACTGTCTATTAAAGCTCCAGTCTCTTGTTGTACAGAAAGGGTCTCACTTTAAAGCACGGACTGCATTGGACAGGAGAAGATACGTCAGACAGTTTCAGAAAGTTGGTTAACAAATATCATTGTAATGAGGTTTTACTTCCGGTCAATATGGCGGATAGATGGCAGGAAACGTTGAGGCTCTGTTTAAAAAGTGCTCCTTGTTGCAATTTCCTCACGCTCCAAGTCCGGCTTGCTATCAGAGCTGCTAATTTTAGTGCTCTGTGCACACCGTGAACTGTGTTTTTCATCCGGATCATGTTTGTATATTTTAATTTCTTACGATGACTGATGATATCGTATGACGAAGAAGCGTTCGGTTGCATTCACATTAGGTGTGACCACGCCGTATGTCTTTTGGCGTGTGCTGTGCCTGCTATGATGGGGACTGCAGCTGTCTTTCTTTATTTGGGTCCTACAATGAGATGAAATGTTAATTCGGATTAATTCCACTTGCACGGACGGTTGAGCAATTATGGATTTTAATTCGTTTGCAGCGATGCCGGGTCCTTCGACTAAGTATAACTGTATTTTAATGAGGTAACAGTTGTATTGTTTGTGAATTGTCAACCCGGACAGCGGAATAAAGCTTACACTTTTCGATATTTAAGTTGTAGATGGTTCTTTTACGTGTTGAAACAAAATACCGGACCTATGTTTAAGCAGAACATCGATCTCACATACACTGAAGTATTACAAGGAAAAATACTGCAGCAGCTTGTCATAGGTTTCGACAATCTTACCCTACAATCTCACCCTACAATCTCACCCTACAATCACACCCTACAATCTCATTAGAACATCTCACCCAGCAATCTCACCCAGCAATCTCGCCCCACAATCTCACCCCACAATCTCACCCTACAATCTCACCCTACAATCTCACCCTACAATCTCACACTACAATCTCACCCATCAATCTCACCCCACAATCTCACCCCACAATCTCACCCTGCAATCTTATCCTAAAATCTCACACTGCAATGTGAAGCTTTAAAAGGCTGGTAAAATTATAAACAGATTGTATGTGGTCAAATGTTAAAATTTTCACAGTTTATTGTATTCTGTTGAATTTCTTAAATTTTATATATCTAGTTCCTCTGTATTTTATTCATTTTTTAAGGTATTTCGTTCCGTGTAACTTCTTCTCCATATAATATAATATATAGTTCTTGTGTAACACTGTTCTTTATTTAAATGAACTATTTCCTCATAATTTATTTTAAACGCTGAGATGTTTCTAAACAATCAACATTTTTCGGGCACATCATGAGAAGGGGAAAGTTGGAGTAAATTGGTTACAACTGTAAAAATAAAAGGAAAGAGAGATCTCGGACGACAAAGAGAGAAAATACTGGATAGCTTGGTATCATGGCATGGAAAACAGTCAACAACAGAACTGATACGATGCACTGTAGATAGAAGATTGTGGAGGGACATGATCGCCTACGCCAACCGGTATGGTACATGATGATGATGATGATGAGATGTCCCCAACTTATGAAACAACTCAGAATGATGATCGTCATGGTATTTCCAGTTCTAAGACAAAAACAAATACATTTTTCTTTCATGGATTATCTCATTCAATCTAGATATGTCTGACATGCAAGTTTGAATGTCGAAATGATCCAAACTCTATCGTGGACTTTGTCTCTAGTTAGAGCTTATCGAAAATATGTACAATTAAAGAGAATAAACACAGAGATTACGCACAAAGAGATTTCGTACAAAGAGGTTACGCACAAAGAGGTTACATACAAAGAGATTAAGCACAAAGGGATTACACATACAGAGATTGCGCACAAAAAGGTTATACACAAAGGGATTACGCACAAAGAGGTTACACACAAAGAGGCTACACACAAAGAGACTATGCACAGAGATTACACACAAAGGGCTTACGCACAAAGAGGTGACACACAAAGAGGTTATACACAAAAAGAGGTTACACACAAAGAGATTACGCACAAAGGGATTACACACAAAGAGGTTACACACAAAAAGATTGCGCACAAAGAGGTTACATACAAAGAGATTACGCACAAAGAGGTTACACACAAAGAGGTTACACACAAAGAGATTACGCACAAAGGGATTATACATACAGAGATTGCGCACAAAGAGGCTATACACAAAGGGATTACACACAAAGAGATTACGCACAAAGAGATTAAGCACAAAGAGGTTACACACAAAAAGATTACGCACAAAGAGATTAAGCACAAAGAGGTTACACACAAAGAGATTATACACAAAGAGATTAGGCACAAAGAGGTTACACACAAAGAGATTACGCACAAAGAGGTTAAACACAAAGAGATTACGCACAAAGGGATTACGCACAAAGAGGTTACACACAGAGAGATTACGCACAAAGGGATTACACATACAGAGATTGCGCACAAAGAGGTTATACGCAAAGGAATTACGCACAAAGAGGTTACCCACAAAGAGGCTACATACAAAGAGATTATGCATAAAGAGATTACACACAAAGATATTACGCACAAAGAGGTTACACACACAAAGAGATTGCACACAAAAAGATAACGCACAAAGATGTTACACACAGATTACATACAAAGAGATTATACACAAAGAGATTACGCACAAAGAGATTACACACACAGTGATTACACACAAAATGATTACATACAAAGAAATAACTCACAAAGAGATTACACACAAACAGGTTGCACACACAGAGATTACACACATAGAGGTTGCACACAAAGAGATTACACACAAAGAGGTTGCACACACAAAGAGATTACACACAAAGAGGTTGTACACACAATGAAAACACACATAGAGGTTGCACACACAAAGAGATTACACACAAATAGGTTGCACACACAAAGAGATTACACATAAAGAGGTTGCACACACAATGATAACACACATAGAGGTTGCACACACAAAGAGATTACACACAAAGAGGTTGCACACACAAAGAGATTACACACAAAGAGGTTGCACACACAATGATAGCACACATAGAGGTTGCACACAAAGAGATTACACACAAATATGTTGCACACACAAATAGATTACACACAGAGGTTGCACACAAAGAGATTGCACACACAAAGATTACGCACAAGGAGGTTCACACACAAAGATTACGCACAAGGAGGTTCACACACAAAGATTACGCACAAAGAGGTTGCACATACAAAGAGATTATGCACAAAGAGGTTGCACATAATTAATAATAATAATTATGGACATACTGCAACAGTATTTCGACTATACTAGTATCTAATTGTGGTAAGCATTGGTTCAGAGTTAACTAGTTATAGTTAAAGAATGACCGTTGCTAGAAGTGATACGTTACCAGACCCCGGCGTCGTCCTGAGTAAGGATGTGTGATCTTGTTCGACTGCAAATTCACTACCTGCTGGACTGTGGTCGGATCGAGTGTTTCATCAAAGTGGAGGCCGGACTTCATTTGTTGGGACAGCTATTTATGGGGCACGCTGGCGAAGAAGTGTACAAGGATTCGGCATGGGTGCATGAAGGTCGCGCTGATTGCGACGACCGTTACAGCGAGCCGGAAATCATCAAGAGCTGCGCACCATTTTTTCCCCAGAACGCGACACGATCTCTAGAACAGTATGAAAGATCAGGGTAAACACTTTGTTGGTTGCTGGAAAAAAAAAAGTCTAATATAAAAGTCTAACTACTGACAAGAGTTATAAGGTTCAGGAAGCTGTTGTGGTGAGCATTGGTACGGAGTTTAATAGTTAATGGATCAAGGAAACCACTGTGGTGATAAGGTTGGCATTTGCCTACTGGCTCGAAGATTTGAGTTTAATTCACAGATTAAGTCTTATTTTTTTAGTTTGTTAAACGACAAGGCTTCTGGAAATTGGTACCTGAGATTTCTCTTGTAAATTAGCACGGCTTGGAGTGACGCTGGCCATATCTAGTATAACTATTAACTAGGTAAGAAAACGGACACGAGAATTTAATTCGAAACACCTGGTCAGCATACAAGTGCATCAAACACTTTGTCCGCGCGAATTGATCTCGCTCGCGGCCATGAAACCAGCATAGTACTACTTTCTTTCTTCCCTAAGACGAGGAATAAAAAAACAAAACCAAAGAATATATTTTGTTTTTAAAAGGGAGAAGAGTAATACCGAAATGAGTTCCAGTCTTCTCCCTTGGAATGTATCTTCGTAGTCGCCATAGCAACAGCCAATTTGTTGTTGTTAAACGGAACCAGCCACTGAAAAGGCCAGCGATGTGTTTGATTTTGCAGATTAGCTCCGATCAGACACGCCTCATTCTGGATGAGTGGGTTGATAAACAGCAACAACAAAAATATGTGTAGAACGAGTACACAGAATGAGAGGACTTGTTAGGGTTATTTATTAAGTTTGAGAGCTGGAAAGTTAGAATCATTATAATGATCACTTTGGATATCTTGTCCTTCAAAGCTGCTGTCTCGGTATTATATCTATTGGTAAAATGTTCGCTTGGCAAATGATATACAGACGTACAATGAAGACGCTAATATAAGTTAAAGAAAGGGGTCCGATTTGGTGTTGGTGCCCGTGTTAATAGATGGCAATCAGGACATTAGTAATAGTATGCTTAAGATACAAGTCGCCACAGATTTATTTATCGTCTTTGGCTAGCAGAATAGGACTTGAAATTAACAGAGAGAAGCCAAAATAATGACAACCGGGGTTGTACCAAAAGGCAATATTTACCTGGATGGGAAGAAGGTGCAAGAAGTAGATCACTTTACATACCTTGGTAGCATTGTAGATCAAGAGGGGGGGGGGAACTAGAAAAGAGATCTGAATCAGAATAGCAAAGACGGCTTTAAGTTTTAAAAACTTTGAAAAAGTATGGCGATCAAAATATGCTCAGCACGAAAAGAAAAATCAAATATCACCCGCCCTCACTTGTCCGTGTGAAAACTAAAAAAACAACAAAGGAGATTGAAAAAAATACTCAACGCATTAGAAAACAAATGCCTAAAAAAGATACTTTGTTTTAAATGACATGAATTCCAGAATGATGCTGGAATAAGAAAAATGGCCATACAGCTATTTATCTCGTCTACTAGTAAGAAAATAAGATGGACATATATCCAGCATGTATTTAGAAAATACAACCAGAAAATTCTCTGGTTTCTATTCACAACAGCCCCTGAAGTATTGCCAAGGAACCTTGCTTTACATTATTGTTTTTTCCAGCCCTCTGCCTTTTGACGTGTCCATAGTATTTTAATTTCCAATGCAGGATGGTGAATGTAAGTCAGTTCTTTTTAATGTTTAAATCATTTAATGTCTTAATTGATCTTTATATATATATATATATATAAGAAAATGTTCGCTGCTCTCCTACATTACTCAAGATGATCAAGTCGATTCATAACAATATGTCTGTCACCATCCATTTCGACGGTAGATTTTCCCAGCCCTTTGAGATGAGCTGTGGAGTCAAACAAGGATGTGTCCTTGCCCCTACTCTAATGGAAATATTGTTCGCTGCCCTTCAACACAATGCGTTTGAAACCGTCTCTGGGGACATCTATATCCGTACAAAACTGACGGCTCCTAATTTAATTTAGCACGTGTGAGGTCAACATTTAAAACAGCTGAGACCCTAGTCGAGGGGCTTCTATTCGCTGATGATGCAGCACTGGTTGCTCCTGATCAGTCCGTCCTGCAGTCATAATTGACAATCTAGCTAGATCACATGATTTATTCTCCCTGTCAATAATTACACAGCAGTCCGTGGTGCTGTCATAATTGACAATCTAGCTAGATCACATGATTTATTCTCCCTGTCAATAATTACACAGCAGTCCGTGGTGCTTCAACAAGGTGTAGCTATTACCGCAGGCATAACATTCAATAAGATACCACTTGAACCTGTGAGACAGTTCACCTACCTCGGTTCTACGTTCACAACTCACCTACCTCGGTTCTACGTTCACAACTCACCTACCTCGGTTCTACGTTCACAACTCACCTACCTCGGTTCTATGTTCACAACTCACCTACCTCGGTTCTACGTTCACAACTCACCTACCTCGGTTCTATGTTCACAACTCACCTACCTCGGTTCTACGTTCACAACTCACCTACCTCGGTTCTATGTTCACAACTCACCTACCTCGGTTCTACGTTCACAACTCACCTACCTCGGTTCTATGTTCACAACTCACCTACCTCGGTTCTACGTTCACAACTCACCTACCTCGGTTCTACGTTCACAACTCACCTATCTCGGTTCTATGTTCACAACTCACCTACCTCGGTTCTACGTTCACAACTCACCTACCTCGGTTCTATGTTCACAACTCACCTACCTCGGTTCTATGTTCACAACTCACCTACCTCGGTTCTATGTTCACAACTCACGTACCTCGGTTCTATGTTCACAACTCACCTACCTCGGTTCTACTTTCACAACTCACCTACCTCGGTTCTATGTTCACAACTCACCTACCTCGGTTCTATGTTCACAACTCACCTACCTCGGTTCTATGTTCACAACTCACCTACCTCGGTTCTACGTTCACAACTCACCTACCTCGGTTCTATGTTCACAACTCAGTCTCTCTTGAGGAAGTAATAGATTCCTAAATAGGAAAGACAGCTTCTAGATTTGGATAGATAGATAGGAAATACAGCTTCTAGATTTGGATAGATAGATAGGAAAGACAGCTTCTAGATTTGGATAGATAGATAGGAAAGACAGCTTCTAGATTTGGATAGATAGATAGGAAAGACAGCTTCTAGATTTGGATAGATAAATAGGAAAGACAGCTTCTAGATTTGGATAGATAGATAGGAAAGACAGCTTCTAGATTTGGATAGATAAATAGGAAAGACAGCTTCTAGATTTGGATAGATAGATAGATAGGAAAGACAGCTTCTAGATTTGGATAGATAGATAGGAAAGACAGCTTCTAGATTTGGATAGATAGATAGGAAAGACAGCTTCTAGATTTGGATAGAAAGATAGGAAAGACAGCTTCTAGATTTGAATAGATAGATAGGAAAGACAGCTTCTAGATTTGGATAGATAGATAGGAAAGACAGCTTCTAGATTTGGATAGATAGATAGGAAAGACAGCTTCTAGATTTGGATAGATAGATAGGAAAGACAGCTTCAAGATTTGGATAGATAGATAGGAAAGACAGCTTCTAGATTTGGATAGATAGATAGGAAAGACAGCTTCTAGATTTGGATAGATAGATAGGAAAGACAGCTTCTAGATTTGGATAGATAGATAGGAAAGACAGCTTCTAGATTTGGATAGATAGATAGGAAAGACAGCTTCTAGATTTGGATAGATAGATAGGAAAGACAGCTTCTAGATTTGGATAGATAGATAGGAAAGACAGCTTCTAGATTTGGATAGATAGATAGGAAAGACAGCTTCTAGATTTGGATAGATAGATAGGAAAGACAGCTTCTAGATTTGGATAGATAGATAGGAAAGACAGCTTCTAGATTTTGATAGATAGATAGGAAAGACAGCTTCTAGATTTGGATAAATAGATAGGAAAGACAGCTTCTAGATTTGGATAGATAGATAGGAAAGACAGCTTCTAGATTTGGATAGATAGATAGGAAAGACAGCTTCTAGATTTGGATAGATAGATAGGAAAGACAGCTTCTAGATTTGGATAGATAGATAGGAAAGACAGCTTCTAGATTTGGATAGATAGATAGGAAAGACAGCTTCTAGATTTGGATAGATAGATAGGAAAGACAGCTTCTAGATTTGGATAGATAGATAGGAAAGACAGCTTCTAGATTTGGATAGATAGATAGGAAAGACAGCTTCTAGATTTGGATAGATAGATAGGAAAGACAGCTTCTAGATTTGGATAGATAGATAGGAAAGACAGCTTCTAGATTTGGATAGATAGATAGGAAAGACAGCTTCTAGATTTTGATAGATAGATAGGAAAGACAGCTTCTAGATTTGGATAAATAGATAGGAAAGACAGCTTCTAGATTTGGATAGATAGATAGGAAAGACAGCTTCTAGATTTGGATAGATAGATAGGAAAGACAGCTTCTAGATTTGGATAGATAGATAGGAAAGACAGCTTCTAGATTTGGATAGATAGATAGGAAAGACAGCTTCTAGATTTGGATAGATAGATAGGAAAGACAGCTTCTAGATTTGGTAAACTGAAAGATAGAACACGGGCCAACACCAAATTAACACTCAGAACTAAGATACAAATTTTACCAAAGTTGTGTGCTTAGTAAACTTCTATACGGATCAGAAACTTAGACAACTTATGCAGGGCAGAGGAAAAGGCTAAACAGCTTTCATTTGCTTTGCCTTCAAAAGATTATGAACATTAAATGGCAGGACAAAGTAACCAACTCTAATGCCTTACAACGAGCCAAACTCCCATCCATCATTGCGACACTAAGGAGTCGTAGACTAAGATGGCTGGGTCATGTAAGAAGAGTGGCAAACATTTGTATTTCCACAAATATATTGTATGGCGAACTTAAGGACGGAAAGAAACCAAAGGGCAGATCAGTGCTGATGTATAAGGATGTTTGCAGGGCTTTCTTGAGGGAATTCTCTCTCTATAAAAATTGAAAGAAACTGGGTCATTCTGGCTGCAGATTCTAGTACATGGAGAACAAAAATAAAAACAAATGGTACAGTAACTTTCGAGGCAGTGCTGATATCAATTTCAGAAGAGAAAAAGCGCAGGAGAAAAAAGACGAGGTCATGCACCACAACCTTCATACTACGGACACATCTGTTTGTTTAATATTGGAAGATTCAGCCACGAGAGAAGATGTTCAGCAAAACGGCATTCAGCATTTTACACTAATACTTTACCAAACTACTGACTTATGATTGCTTGCTACCAACAGTCTGTCAAGACGCCAAAGGCCATTTTATATTTATATATATATATTCACCTTACCCCAAAAATCATGTACTGAAGGTCTGTAAAATTTATGGTCACTAACACCACATTCACTATACGCCACTCGTCGTGACGGGGCACTTTACTTTACTATATATATATATATATATATATATATATATATAAATAAATAAATAATTCACGTTGAGTTAAAAATGCATAACTCTGGATACATAATGTAAATAACAAATATTTTTAACCATCAGGTAAACCGATAAAGAAATAGTTTATGTTGACACTGGTGCTACTAAGTAAATTTACCTGCGTGAATCTCGTGCATTAGAGTAAGCGAAGAGGCCCAGCGGGACCAAAATGGAAGCTTATCTAATCTGCGGAAAAAACCGCAGGGACTCTCGCCCTGTGAAAACAGATGTCTGCACTCGTCAAAGATCCAGAACTATCTCCACGAGTGTTAAGCTTAGCCAGTTTCATTATGCTGCCTCTCTGGGGAATATAATCATATCTATAATGTAAGGACAACAGCGTACGGTTCAAAATAGGTTATGTAAATACGTGTATTTTAGACACACGCAGAGAGAGAGGGGGGGATAGTGGGGAGTGGGGGGGGGAGGAAATAGAAACAAAGAGTGATAGGAGAAAGCTGAGGAGTAATAAATGGAAAATTGTGCATAAGAAAGTGAAGGAGAAAGAAAGAGATGTTACATAATGAGATTTTAAAGAGAATGTGAAGGAAATAGAAAGAAAGAGATGTTAAATAATGAGATTTTAAAGAGAATGTGAATGAAATAGAAAGAAAAAGATGTTTAATAATGAGATTTTAAAGAGAATGCGAAGGAAATAGAAAGAAAGAGATGTTAAATAATGAGATTTTAAAGAGAATGTGAATGAAATAGAAAGAAAGAGATGTTAAATAATGAGATTTTAAAGAGAAAGTGAATGAAATAGAAAGAAAAAGATGTTAAATAATTAGGTTGTTAAAGAGAAAGTGAAGGTCCATGAGATAGGTACTATTGTTAATGAGAGAGAAAGAAAATGATGATAAATAATTAGATTGTTAAAGAGAAAGTGAAAAGAACAAATGGACAAAGAAACAGAAGGAGAAAGGGCGAGATAGAAATAGTGACACAGATAAAGAAAGCTGTGCGATCAAGATGGAGTGAAAAAAAGAGTTCTAGAGAAGAATGGTTTGAAAGAGAAAGAAAGTAGTCCGACCGAGATAGAATGAACAAAAAAGAGTGTTAGAAAGGAACAGTGAAAAGTTCGACATAAATCTGAAAATATATTTCTTTCTTGCAATCAACGACAACTACTTTAACAGACAGCAACTTCATCATCATCAAGTTACATGCCTGCTGGAGTAGGTGATCATGTGTCTCCACAACTTTCGATCATGACAACAATTATTTATCATTTGTCTACTTGACCTTCTGCCAAGCCATTCTCTTAAGCTGACTGGTATTTTTTTCTTTGCTTCCCTTTATCTCTTCGTCCCTCAATTTTCCCAGTCGTCACAATATATTCCACCTGTTCTCTTCTCATTACATGGCTAAAAATGATTATTGTTTCTTCCTAATTTTGGAAATGAGCTCTCTTTTTGCTTTGTCCCCTTTCAGAACGTTTCCATTACTTTTCTTAGCTGTCCATGGAATTCTCAACATTCTTCTGTAAAACCACATTTCTACAGCCTCCAGTGATTTACTTGTCTGTTGTCCTATTGTCCATGATTCACATCCATATGTTAAGACTGGCTCTACATAACCTTTAAGAACTCGTTCTTCTTGTTTTATTGTCAAAAATGAATTTCACAGTATCTTCCTCATTTTTTTTTGGAAAGCTTCTTTTGCCTGAGCTTTTCTGCATCTCACCTCTGTTGTACATCTACCATCTGAGGTTAACGTTGTTCCCAGATATTTGAATTAATTTACCTGTTTTAATAGTGTTCCGCTTGTCTTTATTGTGCATTGTGCTGAAGTTGTTTTCTTAGTACCTATCATTACTTCTCTTTTTACTATTAAGGCAGAATCCTTTATTTTTGCTTTCCTTCGCTTTCACTATAATGTCTGACAATTCTTCTAACTCATTTTCACTCTTAGCGATTAAGACTGTATCATCAGCATACCTTAGATTATTTATACCATGACCTCCGATTGTATTTCCAGGCATGCCTCTTATGGATCTTAAATGACCTCACTATACATATTAAAAAAAAAAAAACTAAAATTTTGACTAAAACCGGGGTTTCAATGAAACGAATGGAAACCAAAACGCACCATCTTTGTATTAAAAAATTATCGTCATGCAGAGGTAATAGTGTGGAGCTCAGGTCATAAAATAATCATCAACGGTTATTCTATCTTGGGCTAACCTTTACATTTCAATCATCATGTTATAAGTTCACGCTGTGTAAAAATGTAAAAGGCAGATACATAGCATTTAATGACATTTGGGCGCTAAATAATTTAATTCATCTTTACTGAGTTGGTGTTTGGATGGGAGTAGCTTTGAATATGTAGCATCGGGCTTGTTTAAAGTAACTTAATGAATGCAGAGTCCGGGACATATGTAATACAAAATTATAAAAGAAAATAATTCAAAAGTTCGTTTTATTGTGTTAAAAGGTGAATCTAATGCTGAGTGTACCATCCGTTACTAAACATGGCATTATTCTAACACCAATGAGGCTACGAAACGGGGCATTCTTCTAACACCAATGAGGCTACCAAACAGGGCATTCTTCTAAAATGCAATGAGACTATCAAGCAGGGCATTCTTCTAAAACACAATGGGCAATCTTCTAACACCAATGAGGCTACCAAACAGTGCATTCTTCTAACACCAATGAGGCTACCAAACAGGGCATTCTTCTAACACCAATGAGGCTACCAAACAGGGCATTCTTCTAACACCAATGAGGCTACCATACAGGGCATTTTTCTAACACCAATTAGGCTACCAAACAGGGCATTCTTCTAACGCCAATGAGTCTATCAAACAGGGCATTCTTCTAAAATACAATGGGCATTATTCTAACACCAATGAGGCTACAATACAGGGCATTCTTCTAATACCAACGAGGCTACCAAACAGGGCATTCTTCTAACACCAATTAGGCTACCAAACAGGGCATTATTCTAACACCAATGAGGCTACCAAACATGGCATTCTTCTAACACCAATTAGGCTACCAAACAGGGCATACTTCTAACACCAATGAGGCTACCAAACAGGGCAGTTTTCAAACATACAATGAGGCTACCAAACATGGCATTCTTCTAACACCACTTAGGCTACCAAACAAGGCATTCTTCTAACACAAATGAGGCTACCAAACATGGCATTCTTCTAACACCAATGAGGCTACCAAACAGGGCAGTTTTCAAACATACAATGAGGCTACCAAACATGGCATTCTTCTAACACCAATGAGGCTACCAAACAGGGCAGTTTTCAAACATACAATGAGGCTACCAAACATGGCATTCTTCTAACACCAATGAGGCTACCAAACATGGCATTCTTCTAACACCAATGAGGCTACCAAACAAGGCATTCTTCTAACACCACTTAGGCTACCAAACAAGGCATTCTTCTAACACAAATGAGGCTACCAAACAGGGCATTCTTCTAACACCAATGAGGCTATCAAACAGAGAAGTCTTCAAACATACAATGAGGCTCTCAAACAGGGCATTCTTCTAACACCCAATGAGGCTATCAAACATGGCATTCTTCTAACATATAATGAGGCTACTAAACAGGGCACTCATCAATATTCCAATGAGGCTATCAAACAAGGCATTCCTCTAACATATAATGAGGCTACCAAACAGGGCATTCTTCAAACACCCAATGAGGCTATCAAACAGGGCATTCTTCTAACATATAATGAGGCTACCGAACAGGACCTTCTTCAAACATCAAATAAGGCTATCAAACAGGGCATTCTGCTAACATATAATGAGGCTACCAAACAGGGCATTCTTCAAACATGGAATGAGGCTATCAAACAGGGCATTCTTCTAACATATAATGAGGCTACCAAACAGGGCATTCTTCAAACATGGAATGAGGCTATCAAACAGGGCATTCTTCTAACATATAATGAGGCTACCAAACAGGGCATTCTTCAAACATCCAATGAATCTATAAAACAGGACATTCTTCTAACACCAATTAGGCTACCAAACAGGGCATTCTTAGAACATACAATTAGTCTAACAAACAGGGCATTCTTCAAACATCCAATGAATCTATCAAACAGGGCATTCTTCTAACACCAATTAGGCTACCAAACAGGGCATTCTTCTAAAACCAATGTTTGTAGTGTTTATGCGTGTAGTATTTGTAGAGTTTGTATGTGTTGTGCTTGTAGTATCTGTGTGTGTTATACGTGTATGTAAGTGTTGTCTGTGTGTATGTTTATGTGTTTTATTTATGTGTTTTGTGTGTGTTTGTTGTGTGTGTAGCGTTTGTGTGTTGTACTTGTGTGTGTTTTGTTCGTATTTTTGTGTTGCGTTTGTTGAGTTTGTATTGTTTGTATGTTGTGTTCGTATTTGTATGTGTTCTATTTGTAGTGTTGTGTTGTGTTCGTATTTGTATGTGTTGTGTTTGTAGTGTTTGTGTGTTGTGTTCGTATTTGTATGTGCTATGCGTGTAGTGTTTGTGTGTTGTATTCTTATTTCTATGTGTTGTGTTTCTAGTGTTTGTGTGCGTTTTGTGTTTGAATGTGAGTGTTGTGTTTTTGTGTTGTGTTTATAGTGTGTGTGTGTGTGTGTTCGGTTTGTAGTGTTTGTATGTGTGTGTTTGTTGTGCTCATAGTGTGCGTGTGTTGCGCGTAACTGTAGCAGCAGCCTTTACTTATCGTTTTGTGGTAAAACATCGTCAAAAACTTATTCAGAGAAAGATGGAGCATGTTTGGTTGCCAGTTTATATGTTTCTCTTTGTGTTGTCTGTCTCAGCGACTGTGTTCTGTAGGGAGTCATTCAGGATTTACACCCCCCCCCTCTCTTCCTCCCGCGACGTCTTCTAGGTCACCTCCGTCTCCACTTTCCAATACTGATACCCTCTATTATTGTTCATTCAAGACGATTGTAGTGTTTGGCATACTCACAAATAAAATAGGATGACAACTTGACTATTATGAAAGTCTTAACTCAAAGAATACTGAGAAAACACCGCCGCGAGAACTATCGGTCACAGGTGTGTCTACATATGTTCTATGTTCTCTTGTAATGAACGACCACAACAGCTGTCTACATATGTTCTATGTTCTCTTGTAATGAACGACCACAACAGCTGTCTACATATGTTCTATGTTCTCTTGTAATGAACGACCACAACAGCTGTCTACATATGTTCTATGTTCTCTTGTAATCAACGACCACAACAGCTGTCTACATATGTTCTATGTTCTCTTGTAATGAACGACCACAACAGCGGGACAAAGAGGTAGCAGTAAGCAGAAGAATAATACAGCTCAACAAAATTGGACACTAATCTAATTATGAGAAATAAACAATGTTTCGTGTCGTAAAAGGGCGCAGGAGATTAAAATAGTAAACATCACTGTGCTACACAACATGACCTGAAGGTGGGGAGGCCAGGGATTTTCCTTGCGACTCATATATATCACATACTCTGGGCATCAGGTACACATTTTTATTGTAGCTCAATAGCCTGGGAAGAAGTATTTGGTGGGAAACGGCAGCGATACTGACGCCCAGTGTTCATTTAGGGCAGGAGAGAAAGAGATCGATAACAAATAAAAGAAATGTTAAATGGGTGGGGATTATTACAAATCAATCGAGAGAGAGGAAGATCATTTATAGCCACAGAAACGTGGCTCGATGGGTGAACATTACAAATCCATTAACTAGCTGGATATGCTGGTAAAGATAATCTGAAAGAATATAATGATAACTGAAGTTCAGGAGAACCACATGCACATTAGAAGTTGAAAACATGTTTTAAGAAAGAAGCAATATTTAATGATCTTGTGCTATAAGAGTATGTATTTATGTATATATATATATATATATATATATATATATTTCTAACAGAACCTCTTATCATCATGTGCCATACCGGTTGGCGTAGGCGATCATGTCCTTCCACAATCTTCTATCCACAGTGCATCGTATCAATTCTGTTGACTTTTCCATGCCAAGATACCAAGCTATCTAGTATTTTCTCTCTTTGTCGTCCGCGATTTATTTTTCCTTCTATTTTGCCAGTTGTAACCAAGTATTCCAACTTTTCTCTTCTCAAGATGTGGTCGAAAAATGTTGATTGTTTCTTTCTGATGTTTTTTAGGAGCTCCCTTTTTGTGTTGGCCTCTTTGAGAATGTCCTCATTGGTCTTTCTAGCTGTCCGGGGAATTTTCAACATTCTTCTCAGAAATCCCATCTCTGTGGCATCTAATAGTATTTTCATTTCTTTGTTTACTGTCCACGATTCGCTTCAATAGGTCAGAATTGGCTCTATATAGCACCGATGAACTCTCACACTTCTTTTGACATAGACTTGTTGCATAAGACGTTTTTCATTTTCTGAAATGCTATTTTGGCCTGAGCTATTCTGCCTTATATTTATGTGTTGCATCTTCCACCTGACGTTGTTATTGTGCATAAGTATTTCAAGCGTTGCTCTTGTTTCACATTTATCCTGAACCTCTAATAGATCCCAGAAATGGACGACGCTGTAAGAGGTTATTATTGCACTATTTTACTTGTATTCTTCTTCACATTCACTATTTATCACGAGTCGAAGATAGCAATTTTTAGAGCTTGTTCTTTTCGTAGCCTCCATCATTACTTGATTCTGTTGAAGAATTTCTCTGATACTCTCACTTCTCGGCTTGCCTCGAACTCAGTACTCATCTCCTATACTTGTACATGGCTTGCACTGTCAGCAGACACAAACTACAAGTCTCCAAGTGGACAAAACCATTTTATCTGTTGTCCATGTTTGTAAGTTAATATTTATTGTATACCGATTGTTTCTCGTGTAGTCGTCTAATTTCTTTTATATAATTAATTATGAGGTAACGTGATTATATAAATTAATACTAAAGAAGATAGCAGGGACTTGTGATCTCTTGAAATTATTCTCTTTTAACGGACAATCTAGAATACAATAAGACATTGTTATCAGGATTCAGATTGAATGCACGTTGAAGAGGGAAGCACTAGACTGTACGTTTTTTTAAAACGAACAGTGCAGTGCAATTCACCAATAAGTGAAGCAAGTAGAAAGGGCTCTATTTACTAACATATAAACGAATGTATGCTTGTCCTCATGAAAATATAAAAACATGATTTCCTTGCTTTTAATGACATTCAATATATCGTCATTAGTAGCTTGGTGATGAAATACATTTGGTTTAATCGCAGTCTAGTTTTCTATAACGACTGATCTTAAAAAAAAAATAGGTACTTGATTGTTTGAATGAGGAAAGGGATCAAATGTGAAAAGTGCACTGTCCTTCATAATTTTCCACAACTGAAACCCAAGATGGAGAACTTTTAATCTTCACGTCTCTCCGACATTGTGTGTTAGGTGGATATGTTAGCCTAACGATTACTTTTCTTCCTCGTCAGCTTATATAAGGATGTCACGCAGGCGTATTAGCGTTGCTCTTGGGAGTCGCGATAGCTCAGTGGTTAGTGAACTGGACTACAAAGGACAAGAGGTAGGGTTCGATCACAACCGACGGCTTCCGGGTTCACCCAGCCTTAAATGGGTGCAGGATTTTTTTCTGAGAAAGTAAAACGGCACGGGTGTAATACCGACCACATTATCACAAAAATAATAAACTGAAGGTCTGCACAATTGATGGCCACTAACAACATATTCCCTATACACCACTTGGCGTGACGGGGGCTCTTTACTTTTTTTTCTTACCTTTTTTTAATCGCTATTACTATTGTGTGGCAACGATGCGGCCCTGGAATGGGAGATCTATGTGCGAGAAATACGCCTGGACTGCAGTGGGTATCGTATCTGTGCGTATCACCATGGTGGAGACCTGACTTCATTTTTTTAAATTTTGGACAGTGCTTGCTGTGGCACGCACACCGATCACAAAGTGTACTTTGGTTCGGCGCCGGTGCATGGAGATCGTTTCGCCGACGACGACCATTAGAGAGATCTGGAAGTTTGCTCATCATAAGCTGCGAACCAATTAATGGATGTAAGGCCCGATGATTCAGTTGAAAAGCTCATTATGAGAGCTAGAAGACACAGTCTGAGGTGGAGATGCGTGTGCCTTGTCAAGAGGAATGTAACGATCAAACATCGCAACATAGATATAACTTATACTGTGGTTCACAGCTTGTTGCGACATATTTACCCCCAGTAAATCCGGCTTTAGCGTGTCATTTGTGTGTATCGATTGCCTTCCCTTTCATT
The DNA here is from genome assembly GCA_032433765.1 of Megaustenia siamemsis. Lineage (NCBI taxonomy): Eukaryota > Metazoa > Mollusca > Gastropoda > Stylommatophora > Ariophantidae > Megaustenia > Megaustenia siamemsis. Next base: position 29,338,239 of record JAVIAB010000160.1, on the reverse strand, counting down.
TCTCACTTGCTTGATCAGACTAGATAAAATATTCCCAGAATAACCACTACTAAGTGGAGTGAGATCTTGGCTAGTTGAAAGTTACTGATTCTGGCTCAAGCAATCAGCTATGAGTTGCTAATCACTCTCAGCCGTAAACTGTTCCCCGTTATGACTCGACATTATAATTTTTAAGCTGTTCTCAGTTTCAAACAAAATCAGACAATTATCATGCGAAATGACGTGTCATTACCTTTATATCATCTGCATCTTAACCTTGTTTCACCAATGCCAAATTTGTACACTATATTCTAGAACCGTCAACGCCACAAACGGCTCCGAAATGAAATGTATTAATCGCATGACAGTGGGTGTCCAGTTAGCGCAATCGATAGGCGGTTGGCTTACCACGGCAACAGCCGGGGTTCGTACCCTGGCGAGGACACCTGGGTTTTACTAATTCCCTAAAAATTAGTACCTCTGAAGTCGGAGTAAATCTGCCTGCATGGCGAGGGGCATCCTGTAATAGGATAGAACAGACTTTACACGCAAAATTCAGTCCCACAAAACTGAGTGGGTGGGACTTCGTCAGAGATCAAAGCTGACGAAAGCGAACGAACGAACGAATCGCATGACAGCAGTCAGTATGGTATGCAAAACAGACTCTACGAAGACAGCTGACCCTCAAGGCAACCCTCCTTCAATGGTTCGCTAGAATACAAGAAACGTCAAAGAAAAGTCACAGCAGAAAAAACCGAGTAAAGGAACGGATGATCTCAAAGCCATTTCCCTCCCTCTCTCTTTCCCTTCCCCGTTCCCTCCCCTCTCCCTCCCTCTCTCCCACCCCTATCCACTTTAGAGGATAAAAATCAAATATTAAAAGAAGATAATCCTCCAGGGGTGGCGAGATATGAGATTTAAATTTAACAAAAACGTTTCCACGTAAATATAAAACTATATTTATTTTCAGTATCCAATGTTAACAGATTAGATCGTGGGTGATGGTTCGCGGGTTGTAAGATACACGTTCCTAAAAGTGACGTTCAGTAAGTGACGCAAACATTTGTTGTTCTCTGTTAATTTTATTTCGTAAAACAAATATTTTATTTGCATCATTTTTAACCTACACGCACAGCTCGTGTTAGTTTATCATCTTCCGGTAGATGGGAGTGATACAGTTAACTTCCAAAATGGAGTCTCTGAGTGAAGTCCGTTACAGACAAAGACATTTATTTTAGCGGAAATTGAAAGTCTCTGAAACATTCACAGGCGCCTAAAGAATGTGTGTAGAGCGATAGAGAGAGAGAGAGAGAGAGAGATAGAGAGAATAAGATGGTAAAAGCTATAAGCCCTGTCAGTTGTTGGGTAAACAGATTGTCAACAAGTCTAAGCAGTCTGTCTGATCAAGCATGTTCTAGGTGGCCACACACATCTGTGATGCATACAAAGCAAGCTGTAATGTGCCGAAAGCCTTAATCGGGACGAATGGTGAATCACAAGAAAAAAAAATTGTTGCTCAATTTCACATCTCTGTTGGTAATGCCTACAGTAATGCATACAGTAATGCTTACATTAATATCTACAGTAATGCCTACAGTAGTGCCTACAGAATTATCCACCAGATAAGGTTATTCAAAGTGCTGTAGCAAGTTGGTTCCTCTGTGACAACCCGAGATAACACAAGTATGTGTAGCCAAGAATAACTTACGAAAATTTCATGAACTGTTCTTCCTCAATGTTATATAGAGTCAGTCTTAACAAATGGATGTGAATCATGGATAATAGGACAACAGACAAGAAAATCACTGGAGGATGTAGAAATGTAGTTTTACAGAAGACTGTTGAGGATACCATGGACAGCTAAGAAGCGTAATGAAAACGTTGTGAAAGAAGTCAAAGTAAAGAGAGAGCTCATTTCCAATATTAGGAGAATAGAAAACAATAATTTGTTGGCCATGCTATGAGAAGGGAACAGCTGGAATATATTGTGACAACAGGGAAAATTGAGGGACGAAGAGATAGAGGAAATAAAGAGAAAAGGTTCCAGACAGTTTAAGAGAATGACTTGGCTGAAGGCCAACAGCAGAAATGATAAATAACTATCGAGATCGAAAGTTGCGGAGATACATGATCACCTACGCCAGCAGGCATGACACCTGATGCTGATCTTTCTCATCCCCACTACAGTCCAGATCATGCACCTTCCGACTACTTCCTCTTCGACCCTTTAAAAGACACAATTTGTGGGAGGAGATTTGTAGACGATGAGAAAGTCATCGACGCTGTTTGGAGGTTGGCTGAGAGACGACCCTGCAGAGTGGTACCATGCATTCTCTGACATTCGTATGGCGCAAAGCCATAGATTTGCACGGAGACTGTGTTTAACCATACAATTGGGTATGAATATAGTATTCTCAAAATTTGAGCAAAACAAACACTGAATTTTAAAAAAAAATGTGTTTTAATATTTATTGAACAGTATTATTCATTTCGTAAAGTAAACGTTAACGCACACAAAAACATAGTTATTATATAGCTCGTTTCAAAACATATGCCCAACTTCAAAACGCTATTACTCTTTAACCGTTTGTTAAATACTTTTGAAATTTTCCAAATGTTATTAGAATGCAAAAGACCCTTTAAATGTATATTTAACAAATATCTTGCAGCTGCAGTTATCTTAAAGCGGCGATATTTCTTTGATGTTTGTCAAAATTGTAAATTGTGAAGCCCTAAAGAATAGAAATTACCTTAGTTGCTGGTCTACGATTAATTTTCACTAGGTAAAGGCGTGGCCGTAATGGGGAAATAACTGGATAAAACAAAACACCAGGATAATTATTGTCTGCTCAGTTCGAGGACGGACGATAATATCAAGGTATACCTGTATGTCCAATTTTCATAGTTGTGTGGTCCTGAAAAGGACCGTTTGTTGAACTAATTTAAGGTAATATAGGGGCCAACATTGTGGGGGCTATATACTTTCATTCTCAATCAGACGAGTCTAAAAGATTAATAACTGTTTGGGGTTGAACATTCCACAAACCATCATTTTTCCAATATTCCTCTTCCTGTTTTAAGACGTGGTCTTCACATTTAGCCCAATAATCTTTGTCTATATTTAATAAAGCGAGATTAGCAAGAGTCTTTACATCGCATATTTTGAATGTTTTATTTTCATCTGCCACTTGTCCTTTTAATTTTGCCCAGATTAGTTCTATTGGATTTAAATGAGCATGGTAAGGTGGCAGCCTCAAACTTATATGACCGTGCTCTTGGATAATCTTATCTATTTGAAAAATCTTTGTCCTCTGTTTTTGCTTTACTAGAGATAATAATTCAGGTTTTAAGTACATGTTATTAAATTGTATGTGCTCCTTTGTGAGCCATATCTTAATAGCATCTTTTGTACTGGATGACGTCGGGACTTTATCTTCAAGTGCAACAATGTTGTTACGCTACATTGTCCATTATTAGGCAAGATGGTCGATCTAGTGATGGGAGAACAGAACTTTCAATCCAATGTCTAAATATGTGACCATTCATCTCAGAGTGATAATCCCGATTGTCTATTGATTTTGAAAGAAAAATGAGCTCTGCATTCTGTATTAGTCCATGTTGTCGACTACCTGCATGAGCAATTATCAAGCGCTGTCCTTTGCTGCTAGGTATTAATCTCTTAATCTTTCCATCTGATGACTGCCATTCCCTTTGGTTAGTGTGGTGAGCATTGATCCATGTTTCATCCAAGTACACAATATCATAACCTTGCTTGCGCACCTCTTTTACTTCACGTAAGTGCTTGCTTCTCATGACTACTATATGTGGCTTCTCACAGATGATGTTTCGTCCATTGGAATACTTTCTGAATGTAAAGCCTGCAGCTCTCACATTCCTCCATAATGTAGACTTTGATATTTCAATACTGTTGTTCTTTTTCAGCGATACTTTTAATTTTCTTATTGTAACAGTTTCATTCATACCCAACATTTTGCGAATTTCACTTCTAATAAGTTCACTGTCGAAATTATAAAAACATTTTTGCTCTTCCTTGTGATTTTGTATATTTTGAACATTGACGGTCACGTGCTTGAATCCAGCGATTAAATGACCGTTTAGATAAATCCAAAATGTGTCTTGTCCTATTCTCAGGGTTTTCTAAAGAATGAAATAATCTTCCTCGTTTAGCCTCTTTGCAAAAATAGTCATACATTTTTATTGCCATGTTTTTGTAAACTGCAGAATTTCATTTTAAGACTCATGATAAATGTTAGCGTTCCACGTCTACACCTATGATTTAACGGAAGTGGAACACACAATGTCTCGTGTTTACTACAAGTTTCTAATTGTGTCAGAAAACCCACGTTTAAAGCGTGCAAAATCGTAAATTTGACAGTGTATAGATTTGTAATCGCTATTTTTAACTTAAATACTGTAAACACTAAGTTTTGACTACATCAATGGGTCGTTATAAATTTATATAAATCAAATAAGCAATAATAATAACCAAATGTTTGTTTTTAATGAAATTAATTCCCTGTTGGGTTCTAATCATTATAACTTTACATGCAAATTTTGAAAAAATTACAAACAGCGGTTTAAAAGATATTGATTTTAAAAGTTGGGCACGAATTATGAAACAAGCTATAGTACATATATATATGTGTATGGATTTTGGTGTCTTGATAGACATTGGTAGCAAGCAATCATGATAAGTCAGTAGTTCTCTAGAGCATTAATGTCTCATACTGGATACTGCTTTACTGAACATCCTCTCTCGTGGCTGAATTTGCCAATCCTGGACAGACAGATCCATCCACCGAACGAGTAGGGTGTATTTGCGGTACCTAGCCTTGTCTCTTTCCTCTTGCGCGTTTTGTCTTCTGAATTTGATATCAGCACTGTCCCCATTTCTCTTTCTACTGGCCATAGATTGGATTATGAAAATAACTCAAAACAACAGAAATGGGATCCAGTGGTCACTGACCAAACAACTTGATGATTTAGACTTTGCTGGTGACATAGCTCTCCTATCACACAGCCATCAACAGATGCAGGATAAAATGAGTATATTAGATGAGAGATCACAACAGCTAGGACTAAAGATTAATAGAGATAAGACCAACATTATGAGAATTAATGCAGTTGGCAATAACCAAATAAAACTAGGAGAAATACCTCTACTAGACGTACAATCTTACATATATCTGGGCAGTAATATAGATAAAGAGGGAGGAACAGAAAATGATACCAAAATAAGGATATCAAAGGCAAGAGGAGCTTTCATTGCACTGGGAAACATATGGAAATCCAAAGAAATTCGGTTAAATACAAAAATAAAAATTTTCAACTCAAATGTTAAGTCGGTCCTATTATATGGCTGTGAAACATGGAGAACAACAAAATTGACAATCACGAAGGTACAGATCTTCATTAATGGATGCTTACACAGAATAAAGGGATGGAAATAGCAGGACAAAATCACTAAGATAGAATTATGGAAATGTGCCGGTCAAATACCAGTTGATAAAGAGATACAGAGAAGACGATGGCGATGGATAGGACACACACTACGGAAGCCAACTGAGAGTATTACACAACAGGCCTTTTTTTGGAATCCCCAGGGGAAAAGATAAAGAGGAAGACCAATGAATTTTTGGAGAAGACAGATCGAAGCAGAGATGAAGGGGAAGACATGGAATGATCTTAAAAGAATTGCAAAAATCAGAACGACTTGGAAAGTGTTTGTTGAAGACCTATGCTCCACTGGGAGCTAAAAGGTAGAAGAAGAAGAAGACTGTCTCGAAAGTTGCTGCGCCATTTTTTTTTCTGTTTGCTCTCCTGTTTGTGCTACAATCTGCAGCCAAATTTTCCCACTTTCTTTCACTGATAAAAAAAAACTCCCTCACGGAAGCCCTGCAAACATCCTTATATCTCAGCACTAATCTGCCCTTTGGCCTCTTTCCGTCCTTAAGTTCGCCATACAATATTTGTTTGCGAATACGATTGTTTGCCATTCTTCTTACATGGCCCAGCCACCTTAGTCTACGAATCCTAAGTGTTGCTATGATCGATGGGAGTTTGACTCGTTGTAAGACATTATTTAGTACAACAGATAGGAAAAATGTGTTCTTTGTTTTCTTCCACAAGTCGTTTCTTGTCCGTCACATAGAAAATAAAAATGAGTTATTGCACGTATTACTGAAATATAAATATGTACAAATATACCATCTTTGGGGAGCCGCGATAGCTCAGTGGTTAGTGAACTGGACTACCAATGACAAGAGGTAGGGTTCGATCCCAACCGACGGCTCCGGTTCACCCAGCCTTTAATGGGTACATGATTTCTTTTTTCTGGGAAAGTAAAGCGGCACGTGCGTAATATCGACCACATTACCCCAAAAATCATGCGCCGAAGGTCTGTAAAATGTATGGTCACTAACACCATATTCCCTATACGCCACTTGGTGTGGCGGGGGTACTTTACTTTCACTATACCATCTTTGCAAAAACTCACAGTTTTGCATATCTTAGTAGTTGCAAATGAGATAATACGGCACCATATGCACGTGTATTTAAAAACATTTGAAACGCTATTAATAGATATTTTAATGCTAGAAAGTAATGATAACATCTAAACATCAAGTCACCTTTCCTGTGCACCTCTAGAGATTACAGTCTAGCAATTCAGGATATCAGAAAAGATGAACCCAGATATTGGCCAGGTAAATGTCTGAAATTATAAGCCTTGCTTCATGGATTAAATAGTCTAAGGGTTATGGGAAGTGAAAGGTATGGCGTATTATGTTTCAAAACCATATATCAGTGAGTGAGAATTGTTTATATGCGAGGTTCACTTACAGGTGCACGCGTCATCAGCTGAGGAGAACTAAGTTCAACCTGATATCACCCCACGCAGGCACTGACGTAAGAACGAGAACTCTGCTCATGATAAAAAACGTCTATAAAGTTGTTCTTATCAGAATCAAGTAGTAAGCATTTTCATTCTTTTTTCGCATCAAAACATCAACAAATAAAATTGTTAACTGTAACTCAGGAAATAACATAAGCAAACCAAATTTTTATTCTCATAACAAAATAACAACAAATAAAAGTGTTAATTTTATTCAAAAAAGAAACATAAGTTGTTAAATGCTATACTATAACACAACATAAGAACATAATAACTATTTTACCTCTTATACAAATTATATATTCAATTATAACGCTATAATTTTATCTATTAATCGTTGCTAGATCTGATAGCACAATATACACTGCAAACCAGTAACTATCATCGGGCCACTTTTAAAAGACTGAGAATTGTCTTCACGCTGATCGTTCAAGTAAATCGCTTTATGTGCATGCGCATAACACTTTTACATACACATACACACATGTACATATATATATATATGTATATATATATATATATGTGTGTGTGTGTGTGTATACATGACTAATGGTGTATTGACAAACGCTTTATGCCCAGCAATCATAATTTATCAGTTATAAAAAGTTAAAGTGCCCCCGTCACGCCAAGTGGCGTATAGGAAATATGGTGTTAGTGACCATACATTTTACAGACCTTCAGCACATGATTTTTGGGGTAATGTGGTCGGTATTACGCCCGTGTCGCTTTACTTTCCCAGAAAAAAAAATCCGAAACCCATTAAAGGCTGGGTGAACCCGAAAGCCGTCGGTTAGGATCGAACCCTACCTCTTCTCCTTTGTAGTTCAGTTCACTAACCACTGAGCTATCGCGGCTCCCATAATTTATCAGTAGTTTGATTATATGTTAATATATTATAATGAATGATGTTTTACCGAGCAGCGTCTATCATGACTGAATCTGTCAATTTGGGTAGGCAGATTCTACAGCAGGATGAACAATTTTCATATGTGGTGCCAGACCGACCTCATCCCTTTTCTCCTGCCTCCTTTTGTCTTCTGTTTTAAACGTCACGTCCTCGAATGTTGCTATACTTTTTTTCGGCTTGCTGGCGGAACTACTGAGTTTAGTGTTCTGTACACACCGAGAGCTGTGTTTTTTTTCATCCGAATGGTGTTTCGATATTCCGATTGCTTACGAAGAATGATGATATCGTATGACTAAGGACCGTTCGGTTACGTTCCCTTCCGGTGCGGATACGCCTTATGTCTTTCAGCGTGTGCAGTGGCTGCTATGATGGGGACTGCAGCTACCTTTCTTTGTTTGGATCATTCAATGAGATATGTTATTGATGATTCTACTGGCACGGGCAGTTGAACAATTATGGATTTTAATTCGTTCGCAGTGATGCCGGGGCCTTCGACTAACTATAACTATGCCATATTATATTTTATCTTTAGTACTCCATGTGCCACGATCCGGTGCCACGATCCGGTGCCAGACTTTCTTATTTTTCTTGAAAACTCTCTCAGACAAAACCCCGAGGTCTGTCCTTTGATCTCTTTCTGTCCCTATGTTTCCACACAATCACTGTCCAGGAATGCGATTATTGTCCATTCTTTTCACGCGACCCACCTACCTTAATCTTCGACTCCAAAGAGTTACCTTGTTGTGTGGGAGTTTGCTCGAGCCAGGATGTTAGTCTTTTGCTTTGACCTGTCAATTCATGTTTATTATCTTGCGAAGGAACGACACTTGAAATATATTTAGACACACCATTACACACACACACACACACACACACGCACGCAGACACACGCACGCAGACACACACACATTACATATATTACATTACATTACATTATATTACATTACATTACATTACATTACATTAGATTACATTATATTACATTATATATATTATATTATATTATATTCTTCTTCTTTTACCTTTTAGCTCCCGGTGGAGCATAGGTCTTCAACAAACACTTTCCAAGTCGTTCTGTTTTTTGCCATTCTTTTAAGATCATTCCATGTCTTCCCCATCATCTTCATCTCTGCTTCTATCTGTCTTCTCCAAGAATTCCTTGGTCTTCCTCTTTGTCTTTTCCCCTGGGGATTCCAAAAAAGGGCCTGTTGTGTAATACTCTCAGTTGGCTTCCGTAGTGTGTGTCCTATCCATCGCCATCGTCTTCGCTGTATCTCTTTATCCACTGGTATTTGACCGGTACATTTCCATAATTCCACGTTAGTGACTTTGTCCTGCCATTTCCATCCCTTTATTCTGCGCAAGCATCCATTAATGAAAGTCTGTACTTTCGTGATTGTCAATTTTGTCATTCTCCATGTTTCACAGCCATATAATAGGACCGACTTAACATTTGAGTTGAAAATTTTTATTTTTGTATTTAGCCTAATTTCTTTGGATTTCCATATGTTTCCCAGTGCAATGAAAGCTCCTCTTGCTTTTGATATCCTTATTTTGGTATCATTTTCTGTTCCTCCCTCTTTATCTATATTACTGCCCAGATATATATAAGATTGTACGTCTAGTAGAGGTATTTCTCCTAGTTTTATATGGTTATTGCCAACTGCATTAATTCTCATAATGTTGGTCTTATCTCTATTAATCTTTAGTCCTAGCTGTTGTGATCTCTCATCTAATATACTCATTTTATCCTGCATCTGTTGATGGCTGTGTGATAGGAGAGCTATGTCATCAGCAAAGTCTAAATCATCAAGTTGTTTGGTCAGTGACCACTGAATCCCATTTCTGTTGTTTTGAGTTATTTTCATAATCCAATCTATGGCCAGTAGAAAGAGAAATGGAGACAGGAGGCATCCTTGCCTTACTCCTGTTTTTATTTCAAATGCTTCTGTAAGCTGTCCTTCATGCACCACACTACATTTTGTTCCTTCATACATTGTTTTTATCAGGTTAATAAACTTTATGGGGATTCCGTAATGACTCAGCAACTTCCAAAGCATTCTTCTGTCTAAACTATCAAATGCCTTTTCGTAATCTATGAATCCAATATATAGTGGGGATTTTAGTTCTAAACTTTGTTCAACTATTATACGTAGGGTAGTTATTTGATCAGCACATGATCTGTTCTTCCTAAAACCTGCTTGTTCATCTCTCAAGTGTTTCTCTATAGCCTCTTTTAGTCTCTCCAGAATGATTCTGCCTAATATTTTTCCTGGCACTGATAGTAGCATAATTCCCCTATAATTTGTGCACTCCTGTAAACTTCCTTTCTTTGGTAGTTTGATCATATAACCTTCTCTCCAGTCTTTAGGTATTTCTTCCCTCTCCCAAATTTTATCCAATAGATCCTGTAACATCATGGTAGAGGTGTTAATATCTGCTTTGATGGCTTCCGAAGGAATTTCATCTGGTCCTGTGGCTTTACCATCTTTTAATAGTTTGATGGCTTCATTATTTCTTCTTTGCTTGGTTTTCCGCAGTTAACGTGTAACTCCTCTTCTTCTGGTAGTATATCTGGAGGATTATTTGAGCCGGGTCTGTTCAAAAGTTCTTCAAAGTGTTCTTTCCATCTCTCCATTTGTTCCCTTATATTACTAAGCAGATTTCCTTTCTTGTCTTTGATAAAGGCGTTGATCTGTTTGTATTTTCCACCTAATTTCCCATAGAACGGAAAATCAAATTGATCACATATGTATTAATAATAAGTTTAAGTCATCCTTACAGGATGTAAAAGTATATAGAGGGGCAGATATAGCTTCTGATCATCATCTTCTGTTAGCCAAACTTAAAATTAAATTAAAAAGGTATAATACAACGAATAAGGGTAGAAAGTATTTCAATGTAGGGTTTCTTAAAGAACAAGGAATTAAAGATAAATTCGCAGTCACAATATCAAACAAATACCAAGTCCTCCAACAACTAGAAAATACAATAAATATAGAAGATCATTGGAAACAGGTAAAAAATATATGGAAAGAGACATGCGAAGAAACACTGGGGAAAAGAGAACGCCAGAATAAGGCATGGATGACAGCAGAGACCCTGGATAAAATTAAAGAAAGAAAGAACAAGAAAGCAGACATAAATAAAAGCAAAACAAGAAGTAATAAAGCCAAGACACAGGAAGCTTACACAGAGGTGAACAAAGAAGTGAGAAGATGCATTAAAAGGGATAAGAGGAAATATATAGATGAACTAGCTAAAGAGGCAGAAGAAGCAGCAAATAAAGGGAATATGAAAGAACTGTACAACAGCATTATATTATATTATATTACATTATATTACATTATATTATATTATATTATATTATTATATTATATTATATTATATTATATTATATTATATTATATTATATTATATTATATTATATTATATTATAAATGTATTAATTATTATATTATATTATATTATATTATATTATATTATATTATATTATATTATATTATATTATATTATATTATATATATTATATTATATTATATTATATTATATTATATTATATTATATTATATTATATTATATTATATTATATTATATTATATTATATTATATTATATTATATTTTATTATATTATATTATATTATATTTATATTATATTATATTATATTATATTATATTATATTATATTATATTATATTATATTATATTATATTATATATATTATTATATTATATTATATTATATTATATTATATTATATTATATTATGTTATATTATAACTGGTTAAACAGCTGACTTGTAACGGCAAGGAGTTACCTTACACGTGACCTATTCCTTTCAGCCGTGATCTGGTCGGTATTCACAGAACATGGTCTCTCTCTTAACAAAGATACACACCTTTCTCAGATGTTCCTCCTACGAGTAATGTATGTTGTTAATGAGAAGATGTTACAGTCGATCCGTTAGTTGATTGCAACAATGATCTTTTATTCCATCTCGGGTTTGTTCTGTCCCCCCTTTAGCGCCCATCTGTTAAGTGGGCGTGGACTCATTGTGTCGCTAATTTACGCCATACCATGACATCTCCGCCTATCGGTCTAACACGTTCGTTTTCGGCATGGATGGGTAGATTTCCTTAACAATTTTATTTTGTCCAGAGGTCATATTTGTTCTACCTTTTCTATCTAATGTTCTTTAATTAATGGTCACAAGTGCACACTCTGCCTTCTGCTCTCCGGTTTGTTCGAGAAGGTCAGGAATCGACCTCACTGCTCAGAGACCGAAGGAGGGTAACGCAATGAAGGAAACGCGATTGCGATTTAAAAAAAGCAACAAAAAAATCCCACGTGGTTGGAATCAAACCCCGGACTTTACTGTCCAGAAACTGATGTCTTACAACTAGATCAGTGTTGTTCGCCCAGGGTTTGTTCATAGCCACTGGGCTTTCCAATGGGAGAGAGGGGGGACATATAAATTAGTATAACTGGGGAGCCACATCACGTGACGGGGGGGGGGCACGGCATGAGACTGGGGGGGGGTGTCACGGCACGAGACTGGGGGGCCAGAACACGAGACTGGGGGGGGGCGCACAACATGAGACTGGGGGGGGGGGGGCTACGACATGAGATGGGGGGGGGGCACGACATGAGACTGGGGGGCACGACATGAGACTGGGGGGGGGAGGGTCACGGCACGTGACTGGGAGGCTACAACACGAGACTGGAGGCCATGGCACGAGACTGGGGGGGGGGGGGCAGAACACGAGACTGGGGGGGTCACAATATGAGACTGTGGGGCCACGGCATGAGACTGGGGGGCCACAACATGAGACTGGAGGGCCACGGCACGAGACTGGGGGGCCACAACATGAGACTGGGGGACCACGGCACGAGACTGGGGGGGGGGCACAACACGAGACTGGGGGGTCACGGCATGAGACTGGTGTACGCGACACAAGACTAGTTTCCATGCACAGGGATGCATATGTTTATGGAATAAACATTTATACCACTTTGTTCCACTCAGGGACTTGTTTTATTAGCGACGCTTATAATAGAAGCACACATCAGACGTACTTGGTGGACTTAAGTAACCATCCTCAATGGACGATCTCCTTTGATGTCTGGGGCAACATGAAATTGCCTATTAGATCATGTTTACAATTTAAAGTAACAGTTTGTTGATGTAGGTAAGCTATTCCTGTGTTATGTAATAGCGTTTTATGATGTTTGGGATAAGTTTGAGATAAGCTGTCCCTATGTTGTATTAGAGTATGATGATGTCTGAGATAAGCTGTCCCTATGTTGTATTAGAGTATGATGATGTCTGAGAACAGCTGTCCCTATGTTGTATTAGAGTATGATGATGTCTGAGATAAGCTGTCCCTATGTTGTATTAGAGTATGATGATGTCTGAGATAAGCTGTCCCTATGTTGTATTAGAGTATGATGATGTCTGAGATAAGCTGTCCCTATGTTGTATTAGAGTATGATGATGTCTGAGATAAGCTGTCCCTATGTTGTATTAGAGTATGATGATGTCTGAGATACGCTGATCCTATGTTGTATTAGAGTATGATGATGTCTGAGATAAGCTGTCCCTATGTTGTTTTAGAGTATGATGATGTCTGAGATAAGCTGTCCCTATGTTGCATTAAAGTATGATGATGTCTGAGATAAGCTGACCCTATGTTGTATTAAAGTATGATGATGTCTGAGATAAGCTGTCCCTATGTTACATTAAAGTATGATGATGTCTGAGATAAGCTGTCCCTATGTTGTGTAATAAAGTTTAATGATGTCTGAGATAAGCTGTCCTATATTGTGTAATAAATTTTAATGATGTCTGAGATAAGCTGTCCTATATTGTGTAATAAATTTTAATGAATTCTGAGATAAGCTGTCCTATATTGTGTAATAAAGTTTAATGATGTCTGAGAAAAGCTGTCGTATATTGTGCAATAAAGTTTAATGAATTCTGAGATAAGCTGTCCTATATTGTGTAATAATGTTTAATGATGTCTGAGAATAGCTGTCCTATATTGTGTAATAATGTTTAATGATGTCTGAGATAAGCTGTCCTATATTGTGTAATAATGTTTAATTATGTCTGAGATAAGCTGTCCTATATTGTGTAATAAAATTTAATGAATTCTGAGATAAGCTGTCCTATATTGTGTAATAAAATTTAATGAATTCTGAGATAAGCTGTCCTATATTGTGTAATAAAATTTAATGAATTCTGAGATAAGCTGTCCTATATTGTGTAATAAAATTTAATGAATTCTGAGATAAGCTGTCCTATATTGTGTAATAAAATTTAATGAATTCTGAGATTAGCTGTCCTATATTGTGTAATAAAGTTTAATGATGTCTGAGACGATGTATCCCTATCATCTATTTATTTCATCTCATGCCATTGCAACATTCCCCGGACATTCACTACATCAGAGAGGAAGTGAACAACTGCTGGGTCAGCTGACAAGATCTGAATGTTCCCCGTAACAATCAATTATTGAACAGTTGCAGCGATGACTAGCACTGAGAAAATAAATACATAACTCAGTCAGGCAGCACTGCTATCAAAAAATCTATACAAAGTCTTGAAGTACCTTTCATAATGAGGTGTATTTGGAACAGATTTCTCCAGAAGATTAGAAGATTGTTATCTTAGAGGACTTAAGATATATGATCAGACCACTATCTCTTCCATTTATGGTGGCTTTATATGGAGATCAGTCTTGTAATCATGGATGGTATTCTGGAAGATATGAATCGATTGTTTCTATAATGATGGATCTGAATAGAGATGTTGTGGTCTGATATTCCGTCCTTATTATGGAAAGTATTTGACCAAAGTTGGGGCCTAATCTCATAAGTTGGTCATCATCCACAGCCAGATTGCTTTTAAAGCGGCGTTGCATTTTCATGGAAGGATTTTTTTTTTTTTGCCGCTAGTTCTCAACGAGATCTCTATTTACATTTGATGAGACCAGGCCTACTTAACTTGCATATTTATCTACAACAGCTAGTTCTCTTATTGAATTTAGTGGTTCAATATTAGCATTAATTTTACAAGTGTTTATTAGTGTTTTCTTCATGTGGCTGCTAGGAAATTAGCGCTTGGTTGTTGGCTATTTCTTGTATTTGCTTTAGTATCTGACTTGCATTTGTTTGTAGAGGGTGAGAATAAACTACAAGTAAAGAAACATTATCAAGGTTGGTTAAAAGATTTAGTGCTGTCTCTCTACTCTTCAGAAAATAATAAATGTTTAATAAGTACTTTAGATGCTTATCTGTCAGCCAGTTCATTTATTTGTTGTTTCAAAGAAAGTCTGCGAAGAAATTTCAACTCCAATCTATCTCAAATTTTACAACATAATTCCTATCAATTCATTGCTATCCTTGTTTCCTTATCAATACATCGATTATTTAGCATAAAGAGACTATAAACCAAGTCGTTCTTCATTGATTTCTAGATTCCAGACATGACAATATGTAGAGAGAAGTGGCCAAGTTGTAAAATAAAAACCGACTGCTATTAACCAAATAGCTCCTTGGTCTTCTCTCTTCCTTCTTCCTCCGCTTCTGTAAGGATAAACATTTGCTATACATCCAAAGCGGCTAGAATTACTAAATGGACGTGAGTCCTCTCCTGGTTCTCATAACCTGTCCCAGATGGCTAATGCATTAGCCGGCAACGAGTAGACCTTCTTCATGACAAGCAACGAAATTCTGATAGGACATTTATAACTAATAGGAAAAACTGAAAACTGATCTATGTGCTTGTTTTTTTTTTTTTCCCTCCATAATTCATTATTAGAAATTGTTCTAGTGAACGTTATTTGTAT
This sequence comes from Megaustenia siamemsis, assembly GCA_032433765.1. Taxonomy (NCBI): domain Eukaryota; kingdom Metazoa; phylum Mollusca; class Gastropoda; order Stylommatophora; family Ariophantidae; genus Megaustenia; species Megaustenia siamemsis. The sequence continues at coordinate 29,322,590 of JAVIAB010000160.1, read as the reverse complement.
TGTTCTCTTAAAAGGCCATAAAGCACTCGTCATATTTTAAATTTTTTTTATATATATAATGTATGTCCCAGGAGTTTTCTCCATGCACCCGTCGATGCCTGTTTGCCCAAACTGAAGCCCAAATTGATGGAATTTAGAGTTTATTCTTTGCCTTTCATCATTAAAGTCTTTCTTTTATCATGTCTCATAGATTCTCCGAATTTGGAAATCAAAGATAAGATATGTAGTTTCTGATGCCTATGGTTCCTCTGTCTGTCATTATGAGCTATGGTTCTTAGACTGAACTGGCAGAGTGCTCTTCCGATAAGTCTTGTTGATAAACTATAGGATAAGTGACTGTTGGAGATGTTGAAGCTGCTTAAGACCATCTTATTGGTGAGATCTTAATTTTGGTAATAGGCATAATGGCAGCGACATTCAGAAGCTATAATTAGTTTCATTTGCTGAGGTAGGAAATCTCGCTTCTAGATTTCTTGCTTTTCTTCTCTTATGAAACATCATGGATGTTTATGTTTCTAGTCAGGCGTGTGCTTGCTTTGACGTCATCTTTAGATTACTTGTGCTGTAGATGAAATATTGCTTGTGGGCAACATTTTTATTGGATCTGGGCAACATTGTTTCCGTGTTCGGCAGGAGCTTTAGTTGCAATATTTGTGGAGCATACATCTGAAAACAGAGAAACAGATGACAAGACGATTAGAGGCCACAGAGATGGGATTTCTCAGAAGAATGTTGAAAGTTCCCTGGACAGCTAAAAAGACCAATGAGGAAGTTCTCAAAGAGGTCAACACAAAAAGGAGCTCCTAAAAAACACCAGAAAGAAACAGTCATAATTTTTCGGGCACATCATGAGAAGATGAAAGTTGGAATACTTCGTTATAACTGGCAAAATAAAAGGAAAGAGAGATCGCGGACGACAAAAGAGAAAATACTGGATAGCTTAGTGTCATGGTATGGAAAACAGTCAACAACAGACCTGATACGATGCACTGTTGATAGAAGATTGTGGAAGGACATGATCGCCTACGCCAACCGATATGGCACAGGATGATAATACATCTGAAATGATAAAGTTATTAGTTAGTTATTGTTGTGCTTTGTTATACCAGCAGGGTTGCTCGTCTGGGTTTAAAATTCGACCTTGGTGGTTGAGTTATCGATACCTTTCTCATTCTCGATACAGTTCGCGTGTTGGTTGTCCCAGAATGATCAGGTCTTGGTAGAAGTGTAGTTTGTAATAATTCTGCCTGTCAGAAATACCGACTTAGTATAGAGTAACGTATAGTATACAATTATACAGAAATGCCGACTTAGTATAGAGTAACGTATAGTATACAATTATACAGAAATACCGACTTAGTATAGAGTAACGTATAGTATACAATTATACAGAAATATAGACTTAGTATAGAGTAACGTATAGTATACAATTATACAGAAATATAGACTTAGTATAGAGTAACGTATAGTATACAATTATACAGAAATATAGACTTAGTATAGAGTAACGTATAGTATACAATTATACAGAAATACCGACTTAGTATAGAGTAACGTATAGTATACAATTATACAGAAATACCGACTTAGTATAGAGTAACGTATAGTATACAATTATACAGAAATATAGACTTAGTATAGAGTAACGTATAGTATACAATTATACAGAAATACCGACTTAGTATAGAGTAACGTATAGTATACAATTATACAGAAATACCGACTTAGTATAGAGTAACGCATAGTATACAATTATACAGAAATATAGACTTAGTATAGAGTAACGGCACATACAGCAAACACATCCCCCACCAGATTCACGAAAATCTTCAAAAGAGAAGAGTTTTGCCAAGTTCGTTTTGTGACACTTCCTTGATACTCATGGGGATCGACTAACAATAAATACCAGAGAAGAAGGAACAATTGGAATCGTTCATGAAATCAATGAATTGTTGAGTTATTTTAGACCTCAGTGTGTTCAACACGTCAATAGTCTCTGTATCTACATTTCAATGGTTTCATCTTTTCCTCGGTAATTAAGTCTCGCAACAAGATTCTACTCAGCTTGAGTGATTTTACTGAGTGCGACTCCCGTCAGCATTTTAGATTACATCCTAAGGTTCTCAAGTTCTTCAATTACTGTAAGGTGGGCCCAACATTAAATGAATGAATTTTGAATAGAGCTGAAAACAGCGTCTGGGCTGAAGATAGTCAGAGACTTATAGCTGACTGCTTGTTTCGACATCACTGAACTATAACTGATCAAGACCTAACTACATGCTTCGTGATAGACCTGGGAACCGATTAACTAGACTAGTAAGGTGAGTGGGGATCTAGGTGGGAGGGCAAACCGGTACAGAGAGAAATTTTAAAGTCGGATGTACCGAGTCGAAAAGCGTACAATATCGTAGGTTGCTGTACTCGAACAAACAAAATCAATCTGCCGAGTCAGCGTCACTTGAAGAGCAGATGACGAAGAAGAGCTTTTGTTGGACAAGCGCAGAAGACGACCGTCGTAAACTATGAGCGCTGAATTAGAGTTCTCAAACTAAATCCTGCCTTTGTGGTAAAACTCAACGTTTGATGTTTGTAGAAACGTGTATGACCGCTGAGGAAACATTGGCAAATCTTGGCTGATTGTTTGTTAAAAAGTACACATTCCAAAGCTAAGAACCAACAGGCGTTCCAAGGTAAAACCAAATAACGAGTTTATCTGTACCCGATGTAGACAGGTGTACCTCATCGCCTAGCCACAGCCCTTGTCTGGGAGATCTGGATAAAAGTCCCGCTTGAACGTGGCTGCTTCTATACAAGTTGATCGGAAAAACTCATTAAAAGACCCAGATGTCTGAACAGTTTTGCTTGCACTAGAGCAAATCTGTTCTCTGTGTGATTTCTTCCTCTTTTTCAACTTAGTTTCCGTTAATATAAAACTACATTCATTTTACTAACGAAACTGTCAGTCTGCTTCAAACTTCTCTCATATCAAAGTACATCCATACATCAACTGCTGCCCGTTCAAAGCAAGTCCATGTAATGACTACATCCATTTATCTAATAGACGTGCAAGCTTTATACTCGTTTCTTTCATAGAAACCATACCATCTCGTTTATTTTTTGTGTATAAGAATATTTTCACTGACAGTGATTATTAGCACTCCACTCTGTCGTCTGATGATGATGATGATGATGATGCGTTCGTCCGATGATTTGAGGTATTCTAACGGATACGAACCGTAGACTTCCTCCTCGTCATCCGCCCTTAAAAGGACGTTAAGTGGACGTAGTTACGTTGTGTTGCAGTTTGCAGTGTAACACTGTGATATCTGCGCCTTTCGGCCCAACACATCCGATTTCAGCCGACGCTTTTTTGTGTACCGGGTTCGTCTTCCCACTTCGATCCCTGCTCGCTTGGCCAGACTAGACAGGTTAGTCTGTTTCTAGAGGCACCACGAAGAGGTGTAGCAGGGTCTGCATGGTTCTGGTTCACCGATCCTGGCGCAAGCCATCAGTTATGAGTCACTGACGACTTCCAGCTCCGCTGCTGGGGGGCGCGCCTTCGCCTCCACTCTGTCGTCTTACTACGTACAATAAAATGTCACAGAGCAGTGCACCTGCGAGGATCCATATTTGTGTTATTTATTTTTGAAAATATATTTTGTGGCTATTATATTCTACTATCAGCTACAAAAGCTACTACAAGCTTAATCTCTGAAATAACCTTAAAGATGATATGTTTCAGCTCCGCAGACAAGGTAAATAAATCAGACTGATTTTTGGACCTTCCACGTTCGTGCTAAAATTTGAAATCATTTGGAACCGAAAAGAGTTTGCTTAGTCTTGATTTCTGCGGAAAGTTGAACATGAAAGGCCCTGACCACGGTCCAAGGAGAAAAGAACGGGTCCACTGTCACTTGTCACGCCCATGAAGTTACCGCGGACTTGTTCACGGTAAAGAAGAAAAGAACGGGTCCACTGTTATTTGTCACGCCCATGATGTTACCGCGGGCTTGTTCACGGTAAAGAAGAAAAGAACGGGTCCACTGTTATTTGTCACGCCCATGATGTTACCGCGGGCTTGTTCACGGTAAAGAAGAAAAGAACGGGTCCACTGTTATTTGTCACGCCCATGATGTTACCGCGGGCTTGTTCACGGTAAAGAAGAAAAGAACGGGTCCACTGTCACTTGTCACGCCCATGAAGTTACCGCGGGCTTGTTCACGGTAAAGAAGAAAAGAACGGGTCCACTGTTATTTGTCAGGCCCATGAAGTTACCGCGGGCTTGTTCACGGTAAAGAAGAAAAGAACGGGTCCACTGTCACTTGTCAGGCATGTCGTAAGAAAGCGACTAAGGAAGTTGTGGTCAAGCGTTTCGCCAGTGTAATGCAGTTCATGCATTTGAGTTGAAACCATCTTCTCTATACTCTCGCAAGCTTATGGCGGCCGTACTTCACATTGGGAAACATGTACAGGGGCGGATCTGAGCACAGTGGAGTAGTTGCCCGTTGAGTGAAGAAAATGATCTATCAATAAAACTAAACCCAACTAAACATAGCTATAAAGTTGATCACCCTATTTTTAGTTATATTATTGTAACAACAGTAGTTTTAACCGCAACTCCACGTGGCTTCTTTTCCTAAAGTTTAACAACGCTGATCAGAATGTCCCCAAACCAACCCCGCAAGACACCAAACAAACCTCGCTAAAAATATAACTGTCTATGTCAAACTTCTCTATTTTATAACGCCGACATTCGCTTCTGATTGTTGTCAACTGCTTCAGGACCGGGCATGTCGAGTTTTTTTGGTAGACGTAGCCATCCTTCTCTTCTATCGCTTCTTTCCTATGAAGATGTGTATAATACACTCAACTATACTTTAGCGAATCATAGACTTTATATGAAGATGTGTATAATACACTCAACTATACTTTAGCGAATCATAGACTTTATATGAAGATGTGTATAATACACTCAACTATACTTTAGCGAATCATAGACTTTATATGAAGATGTGTATAATACACTCAACTATACTTTAGCGAATCATAGACTTTATATGAAGATGTGTATAATACACTCAACTATACTTTAGCGAATCATAGACTTTATATGAAGATGTGTATAATACACTCAACTATACTTTAGCGAATCATAGACTTTATATGAAGATGTGTATAATACACTCAACTATAATTTAGCGAATCATAGACTTTATATACGTTGTAAGAGTGTATAATACACTCAACTATAATTTAGCGAATCATAGACTTTATATACGTTGTAAGAATGCGCTGTCTGGCACTTATCTTGAAGTCCATTGGAGGGACAAAGTAACAAACACTAGAGTATGGATCCTACTGATGTGCCAAGCATGTTCCCTTTCTTCCAACAGCATCGTCTAAGATGGCTCTCTACCCTTGCCGGAAGCAGAATGAATTGAGTCCCAAAGACATTCTACATGCAGAATCAGCCTTCAGAAAAAGAAATAATGGAAGACGCATTCTACCAAACAATGACGTCTGTAAACGTGACATGAGGGCGCTTGATATGAACATAAGGGATCAAGAAGAACTTACTGAAGACCATATCCCGCAGGAGGCAGCAATAAACGCTTGCTAGAGTGCAGATGAGCTCAATTTTTTTTTTAATGCCGAATTTAGATGCGCGCAGAAAAGAAAAGGCAAACTGAGAAGATCCTTAAAAGGGCGCTAAACCTACTGTATCTACTATTTGTTGTGAGTATAATTGAGTATGTTAATTTCAACATTATGCTGCCGCCGAAAGGAAATATGCTGGACGCCTAAGGTCAGAAATGAAGAACTGAGAAGAAATGTTGGAATAATTCATGCCATGAATACTTGAAGAAAGAACAGATAAAATAGTTAAGTCATGTGATAAAGCAGAGAGATCAAAACACAACACAACGAGCCTTCAATAAACGATGCGAGAGCACCAGACCCGTGGTCCGTCCACGAAAACAGATTAATGGAGTATTAGAAAACTAGGAGACGTTCACAGAAGAGCTAAAAGCCGCAAAATATGTCTACCTTCGACGCTGAAATGCAAACGAGGAAGGAAGGAAGTAGAAGAACCGAGTAATAGGGCAGATGTCAGCTGGCTTCTGAATCAAGAAATGGAATTACATAACACGTGCAGAGTGTTCCGCTGTTTTTTTTTCCTTCCGGTGTGATCCGAAATTTCAGGGCAAGTGAGAAGAACTGTGTGTCTCATCCTAAAGAAGGCGTATCATCATTGTCATGTACTTTGCATGCTGGCGCAGGCGATCATGTTTTCACACAACTTTCTAACTCTACAACTGGAAACGAATTGTAAAACATAAGTTTAACGTTCAAACGGAGCTTATAAACTAAAGCTGTCATTAAAATGCATACTTTATTTGTACCCGCTGAACATAGCACATTTGGACATGCTCAAACTACAGTGTGATTTACATACTTACATCCATGCCTGTTGTTACGTCTACCAGTTGGCTTATTTAACCTTCTGTTTTTCTACCACCTTTATTGCATATCTAGTTACCAACCAGTCAGCTAGCAATCCTATCAATGAACCAACCAACCAGCTAAAGAAATAAGCAAGTACATAAAGATGAAAAAAAAGGAAAAACACAAAACAAAAGAACTGAAATGGCAACCAAATAATCAACACCAATGAATTAAACAACAAACTACCGGTCAAGCTAATCAACAATTCATCACATATTTCATCAATCAATCAACAACTAAACAATTAAATAGCATCAACCAAACAACCAATTAACTACCATAAAAACAACCAACTAACCTAGTAACTACCATCCAGCAAGCAACCAGCTAACAAATTAAATGCCATGAAACAAGCAATCAGCTAACAAATTAAATACCATGAAACGAGCAACCAGCTAACAAATTAAATATCATGAAACAAGCAACTAGCTAACAAATTAAATACCATCCAACAAGTAACCAGCTAACAAATTAAATACCATGAAACAAGCAACCAGCTAACAAATTAAATACCATGAAACAAGCAACCAGCTAACAAATTAAATACCATAAAACAAGCATCCAGCTAAAAAATTAAATACCATAAAACAAGCAACCAGCTAACAAATTAAATACCATGAAACAAGCAACCAGCTAACAAATTAAATACCATCAAACAAACAACCAACTAAGGAAGTAACTATCATCAACCAACCAACAAACCAATTAACTAAGATCAACCAAACAACCAACTAACTTCTTAACTAGCATCAAGCAACTAAACAATAGACTGGTAACAACCAAATAACCAATTAACATAAAGCAGCAAACAAACCAATTAACACCATCAACCAAGCATCCAACAAATCAATTAACTAGCATCAATCAAGCAACCAACTAACCAATTAAATAGCATGTCCAAGTCATCGACTAACCAATTAACTAGAACGAAGCAAATAATCAACAAACAAATACAACAATCAAGATTCTGATGATAACTGACGACAATCAGTGACAGCTTGGACATGCCTTTCTGACATCTATCACTTCATCTCCTTGATCCACGAAACCTGTGGCAGTCTCACATATCACACCTCCGTGAATTCTATCATCCTAGTTTACATGTGTTACCGGGGCCTCATTATGAGGGAGGTAAAGAATAGTGACACTGTGACCTTCCAGGCATGTCGTAAGAGGCGACTAAGGAGGTTGATCGATGGCTTGACAAGCTGTCTTTGTAAAAATATTGTTATGGAAACAGCGCCATAGATTTTAGAGCAGTGATCTCTGCAATATGTGCCACTTTGGCATGCAAGGTTTCTGTTTTTTAGATTGTGGTTCTGCCCTATGTGCCGTCTTCGGCTCGAAAGGACAACAGATAGATAGATAGATAGTTTACATTGAATTATTCTAATATTCCCTCTACAATATGTATCTCCACAATCGATGTATTATTATGTTTGCAATCTGTATCTCTACAACCGATCTATTATTTTGCTTACGATCTATATCTCCACAATCGATGTATTATTATGTTTACAATCTGTATCTCTACAACCGATCTATTATTTTGCTTACGATCTATATCTTCACAATCACTCTACTATTTCGCCTATAATAAATTTCTTCACATCATCATCATCAAGTACCATGCCTGCTGGCGTAGGTGATCATTTCTCTCCACAACTTTTGATCTCGATAGTTATTTATCGAGTTTAGGCAGACCAAGACTAACATGGACGAGTAACATCAAAAGATGCACAAGTCAACCTATGACAATCTGCACCATCAAAGCAAGAGACAGAGTGGAATGGCGCTCCATGGTAGTCAACCTTCGATGCGGAGACGGCACTCAATGATGATGATGAGTTATTTATCATTTCCATTGATGACCTTCTGCCTAGCCAATCTCTTAAGCTGTCTGGAATCTTTTCTCTTTGCGTTCCTCTATCTCTTCGTCCCTCGATTTTTCCAGTTGTTACAATATATTCCAGCTGTTCCCTTCTCATTACATGACCCAAAATAAATGATGATTGTTTCTTCCTAATATTGGAAATTAGCTCTCTTTTTGCTTTGGCCTCTTTCAGAACGCTTTCATTACTCTTCTTAACTGTCCATGGTATTCTCAACATTCTTCTGTAAAACCACATTTCAACAGGCCTCCAGAGATTTTCTTGTATGTTGTCCTATTGTCCATGACCCACGTCCATATATTAAGACTGGATCTACATAACATTTAAGAACTCTTTTTCTTCTTGTTTCTATTGTCAAAAATGGATAGCACAGTATCTTCCTCATTATTTGGAAAATTGCTTTTGACTGAGATATTCTGCACCTCACCTCTGTTTATCTTCACATACGTATTATTATTGTCCTATAATCTGTATCTTTACAATCGATCCATTATTTCGTCTACAATCTGTATACTCACAATCAATATATTATTTCGCTGGAACGCTATATCTTCACAATAGAATATACATATTTTTATTTTCCTCTAGTACATTCAACATTATTCTCACAAGAATATTTCTAGTCTATTTCATCTCCCATTATTCAACAAAATGCCACCCAACATAACATTAGACACACGTCTTTGTTATTTTTTCCATTCCCAACATCCCAGTTATTCTATCTTTTACCTGGCTTTCTTTTTAACCCTCTAATGTAAACCTCGCCGATTACCCCATATCTTTAGCAGAAACAAATTCGTTTTCACTCACGAGTGTTTCCGGTGTCTGCTAGTATACATAGTTAAACATTTGTATACCGAAACAGAAGCCGAGGGAGGAAATGGCACGAGGGTTAAGTAGGAAGTCTGAAACAAAGACAAGAAAAGATGAGAATGTTGCGTGGGAATTTATCGGAGACATCTCTGAGAGAAGTGGAATTATAAAAATAAATACTGTAGGTAACACATGATAACGAGGAATGTTTTTTGTCTACCGAAGTAAGTGTAGATAACAGTCCAGGTGAGGAACTCAGGTAAAGCTAATAGTCAAAATAGAGAATCGTTTGTTCCGTCCGAATTCTATAAAAACAAAATGGATTACTTAATGTAATAAAAATGACATGCACAATTTATGGACTGAATATGAATATCAAAAGACTAAAACTATGATGATCATTAGAAAAAAAAATTCTCAAGACGTACAATTAAATATCAAAGTTGTAGGCATTCATTTGTAGACAGTTCAGAGCTACAACTACCTGGGACACACTATAACCAGTGATGGAAAATGTACAACTGAAATAAACAGAAGAATAGGTATGGCAAAAAGTAATTGTAATGCCATGAAAAATATACTAACATCAAAACAAATAACACCAGGACTAAAACTGAGAATGGCAAAATGTTACATCTTCTCAATATTCCTGTATGGTGTAGAAACATGGACATTGGACAAGAAAACAGAACAGAAAATTGAAGCCTTAAATGTGGATTTATAGAAGAATAGGTAGAATTGGAATGAAAGAAAAGAAAATAAACGATGAAGATTCAAAACAACTAAAAATGAAAAGAGAACTACTAAATACAATTAGAACAAGACAAATGAAATTAATTTTTGGGGCATGTTAAAAGACACAACAGCCTAATAAAGTAATATTGGAAGGGAAAATACAAGGTAAAAGAGGCAGAGGCAGACCAAGACTAACATGGACGAGTAACATCAAAAGATGGACAAGTCAACCTATGACAAGCTGCACCATCAAAGCAAGAGACAGAGCAGAATGGCGCTCCATTGTAGCCAACCTTCGATGCGGAGACGGCACTCAATGATGATGATGATGATGATGGATTAAAGAGCATGCTTGTTTTGATTCCTCTTGTGGTAACATCTTGATACTTGCACTGTCACCAGACATTTAGTTCATCTATCCAGCTCATGTAATGATTCATGGAACTTTGATTGCGCAGTATTTGTTGAGTCTAACATACTTTTTTTTTTGTTAGAGAGGGTAGGTATGGTCCACTATAGTAGCAATCAGGAGAATTGTAAATTCGTGTCCAGGACATATGTCTCTCATATCCTGTTGTCGAGAGGAAATGATTGCACTTTGCGATACTGAATCAATCAATCAATCAATCAATCAATCAATCAATCAATCAATCGATCGATCGATCGATCAATCAATCAATCAATCGATCGATTGATCAAATCCCTTCAGGCTCATTTTTTGGAAACCTAGGTCATGGACAATTCTCTCTATCCAACTTCATAAACGTACCTTTCCCAATTTGCTTACAGTCAAAGCCAGTATATTTGAGACTACTTTTAGGGCTCCCCGTTTTCTTTTTTACTGTTGGCTCTATGACATGACATGTCTTGCTATGTTGACATCAGGTTTCCTTAATGTATGTGTCCTCCCCAATTATTTTTGTTATTTTTTGGCTACTCCTTTCCTGCGCCATCCTATCAAAGTGGTTGGGTACCATCTCCATTTTCTGTTGAGAATATATTGTTTCTTTGGCTCTTGTTCTGATCTTTCCCTGATATTTTGCTTCACTTTGCATTATTGATGTTCAGTATAACCCTCAGATAACCTGTTTGAAGGAAAATTCGCTAACACATTTCAGTTGGAACGAGTGTGAGTTTAGGCTCTCATTCAAAAACAATCAATTTACTGATGGGCATGTGTGTGTGTGTGTGTGTGTGTGTATGTGCGTGCGTGTGTGTGTGTGTGTGTGTGTGCGCGTGCGTGGGTGTGTGTGTGTGTGTGTGTGTGTGTGTGTGGAGGCAAGTAGCCTGACAGTAACCGAGCTGTCAATGTCTCAAAATCTGTTGGGTCAGGAAAGATGAACCAGAGCCATCCAGACCCTACTCCATCTCTTCGCTGTGCCTCTAGATACAGAGTAATCTGTCCAGTTATATGCATTACATGGTATGAGAAAGACACGGGTTTCTTGTTAATTCGCATCTCTTACAGTTTTGTTCCAGTTTTTTATATTTTTCACAAAGACGTAGCGCAGTGATTATTACAGGAGGTACACAATAAGACAGCCGTCTATTGGCACTACTTCTTTATGTTTGGATACACATATATAAGACCATCTTTGTAGTCGTTCTTCTGTTTCCATGGCAACAAGGAGATGTTTGCTCAAATACCTTACCTAGTTCTCATAGTCTAAGGTTTATAGATGCCGATGTAAGGTTGTAGTACGTTTGACCTCCATAGGCATTGAAGTCTATTTATTAGTAACGGGTTGTGTGATTTGAACGATATCACGGCTATACTAGGGAAGACGGTGGCTGATTGTAAATTGACAATTAACTCACTGAGCTCGAATGTGATTGTGATATCTATTCTGATAAAATATTAGAGGAGTCGTGGCCTTCGTTGCATCCTCTGAATATCCGCCGCTGACAAACCGACAAACAAACGATAATAGCGATCACTGAGGCTGCATTAAACTGACTCTTCTCTCTATAACTGACTGTATTTAATCTAAAAAGCCGTATTAATTCACTTAGCTGTTGGTGTTTGCCCAGGTGAGAGAATGCATATCACAAGTAATTAGTCTCCAGATTTATAGCTTTTGACACCGAGTGCACACAGTTAATGTGACGTCATAATCTGCACCACAGATTGCACTGTATGGGGGAAAATATAACGGCAGGGGTTCTCGAATAATCTAGGAAGTAGCACCCATATTTAAAAAAAAATTACTAGAATAATATAACGTTTATATCGGGTATATCATTTGGTTATTTGGTTATGGAAGGTCCCGGTAAGACTGCAAACGAATTAAAATCCATAATTGCTCAACCGCCCGTGTCAGCGTAATCATCCGAATTAATTTCTCATCTCCCAAATAAAGAAAGGTAACGGTAGTCCCCAACATAGCAGTTTCAGCACACGCCAAAAGACATAGGGCGAAACTGCGCAGAAAGTGAACACAGCCAACTGTTCCCTGTCGTACGATATCATCATTCATCGTAAGCAATTGAAATGTCGAAACATGATCAAAACGGATGAGACGGTGTGCACAGAGCACTTAACTCAGTAGCTCCTGCAACAAGCCGGACTTGGAATATGAGGAAACTGCAACAAGGAACACTTTTGATACATAGCCTTCAATGGTTCAAATGGGTATATCATACAGAGGGTCAAACAGCAACTGTCAGATGTCCATAGCTAAATGTTTGCCCTAGAATCATAGCTGATAAATATCTGCACTATCCCTCTGTAAAGGGTATATGAACAGACTAATGGGTCTCGACAAGCAAACGGTGATCAAAGATGGAAGGCAACGCAGTATAAAAAACGATGATATGAAGTCGGATATACTGGGTCTAAAAGGTGCAATACTGCAGTTTTCTGTAACTCATTTACTCAAATTTAATTACGTTTGTACAGGGACCGTGCTCACGTTTGAAATGCCGTCAGTGACTCCGAACGAAGAGCTGACTCAAAAAAATCTGAATCCGCGAAGATGAATAGACTGCAGGAATATCAAGTCAAGGTGGGAGATGCCAAAAAGGAGCGATATTCGGGAAGCCTAAGATACGAACCAACATAACACCAGTGTAGTTAGTCGCTACACTTTGAGGAATATCATCATCATCATGTACCCTGCCGGTTGACGTAGGCGATCATGTCCCTCCACAATCTTCTATCTACAGTGCATCGTATCACTTCTGTTGTTGACTGTTTTCCATGCCATGACACCAAGCTATCCAGTATTTTCTCTCTTTGTCGTCCGCGATCTCTCTTTCCTTTTATTTTGCCAGTTGTAACCAAGTATTCTAACTTTCCTCTTCTCATGATGTGCCCAAAAAATGTTGATTGCTTCTTTCTGATGTTTTTTAAGAGCTCTCTTTTTGTGTTGGCCTCTTTGAGAACTTCCTCATTGGTCTTTTTATCTGTCCAGGGAACTTTCAACATTCTTCTGAGAAATCCCTTCTCTGTGGCCTCTAACCGTCTTTTCATTTGTTTGTCTACTGTCCATGATTCGCTTCCATAGGTCAGAATTGGTTCTATATAGCACTGATGAACTCTCTTTCTCATTTTTATTGACATAGATTTGTTGCATAAGATATTTTTCATTTTCTGAAATGCTATTTTGGCCTGAGCTATTCTGCTTTTTATTTCTGTGGTGCATCTCCCATCTGATGTTATTATTGTGCCCAAGTATTTGAAACGTTGCACTTGAGGAATATACTTTGGAAGATATCTGAACACTTAGAGACTTGTCTAATATGTAGTTGAGTATTATCTGTCTATTGAACTAAACTAAATTAATAATCTCTTAACTCTTTCAGTACGTTTCGCCACACAGTGTGTCACTCTCAATTGTATTAGTCTGAACCGTCATCAAACCATATACTTTTATAATTCTTGTATCATCTTGATATTGGCGAAATCTAATAATTTGTTGTTCAATTATCTAAAACTTAATACACAATATGTTATATGTTAGATAAATATAAATATGTAGATTGATTCTTAAAACCTTGAAAAATGTTGTTTCTGAGATCTCTTCCCTTGCATTGATAAAGAGCTACCTTACGGAAAGAGTTAAAGACGCATATTGAAGAGAAGTAGTCACTATGTCTTAAGAATAAAGTACTCCCTTTCTGTTTTGTCCTCTACCTCAGCAATCTATCTTTCTCATTATCAGTAATTTATTTACAGGTCATCATTATCAGTAATTTATTTACAGGTCGTCATTATCAGTAATTTATTTACAGGTCGTCATTATCAGTAATTTATTTACAGGTCGTCATTATCAGTAATTTATTTACAGGTCGTCATTATCAGTAATTTATTTACAGGTCATTATCAGTAATTTATTTACAGGTCGACATTATCAGTAATTTATTTACATGTGGTCTTTATCGGAAATGTATTTACAGGTCCTCTTTATCAGTAATGCGATAGCTCAGTGGTTAGTGAACTGGACTACAAAGGACAAGAGACCTAGTTCAATCTTGATCGACGGCTTCCAGGTTCACCCAGCCTTAAGTGGTACCGGATTTTTTTCTGGGAAAGTAAAGCGGCACGGGCGTAATACCGACCACATTACCCCAAAAATCATGTGCCGAAGATCTGTAAAAATTATGGTCACTAGCACCATATTCTCTATACGCCACTTGGCGTGACGGGGCTCTTTACTTTTTACTTGTACTTTTATCAGAAATTTATTTGCAGGCCATCTTTGTCAGTAATATATTTACAGGTCACCTTTAGCGGTAATGTATTTACAGGTCATCTTTAGCGGTAATGTATTTACAGGTCATCTTTAGCAGTAATGTATTTACAGGTCATCTTTAGCAGTAATGTATTTACATGTCATCTTTAGCAGTAATGTATTTACAGGTCATCTTTAGCAGTAATGTATTTACAGGTCATCTTTAGCAGTAATGTATTTACAGGTCATCTTTAGCAGTAATGTATTTACATGTAATATTTTCAGTAATATATTTACAGGTCGTCTTTGTCAGTAATGTATTCAGTGTCATCTTTACCGATACATCATAAGCGTCTCGATTAGCTTCTTCTATTCCTTTAGTCAATATTCTCTACTTACTAACTAATCCTATCCACATGTTGGAGCCCCGATAGCTCAGTGGTTAGTGAACTGGACTACAAAGGACAAGAGGCCGGGTTCTATCCTGATTATCGTCTTCCGGGTTCACCCAGCCTTAAGTGGATACCAGATTTTTTTTTCTGGGAAAGTAAAGCGACACACGGCCCCCCCACACACTCCACCCCCCCCCCTCCACGACCCATCAATTCTCGTAGTCTAGATAGCGATGTAGCTTAATGTTTTTTTGTTTTTTTTTTAAAAGTTCTTCAGTTTAAAGTTCTTTCTACTGGGAAAGTATATCGGCACGGGTCACAATACCCCAAACCCCATAACCGACCACATTACCCCAAAAATCATGAGCTGGAGATCTGTAAAAATGATTGTCACTAACACCATATTCCCTATACGCCACGTGGCTTTACGGGCGCTTTACTTTCCACTGTGAAGGAACAAGGGTAAATAAAGCTGTTTTTTTTGTGTTAAATTTAAATCTGAATTAAGCATGCCGCCCTGGTTGGTCGTTGGTAGGAGACAAATAATAATAAATGAATATTATTATAGAGGGAAACTTCCGAGGCGATAATCAGCGAATCAATTCAGAGGAAGAGGTATGTTTACAGCACTCGGAAAAAATGACAAATAATCAACAACAGAAAAAATATGGACCAAAGCAGGATCGAACCCGTACTCTGTGGCACAGCGCCTTGCCACGAAAAGCCAAACTGTAGGGAACACTGCCACTCAGCTAACTTAAAAATTAGCTTCGTAGGCAATGTCTTTCGCGCAAGTGTTCTCATGACTATAGCATAAGGTTGCGATCACAGCTCGGAAATATATAGTGTATCTGTATTTTTTCCTGTTAAGACAAGTATCTCCCTTATGCTATAGTCATGAGAACACTTGCGCGAAAGACGTTGCCTACGAAGCTAGTTTTTTAGTTAGCTGAGTGGCAGTGTTCCCTAGAGTTTGGCTTTTCGTGGCAAGGCGCTGTGCCACTGAGTACGGGTTCGATCCTGCTTTGATCCATATTTTTTTCTGTTGTTGATTATTTGTCAATTTTTCCGAGTCCTGTAAACAATGTCTTCCTCTGAATTGATTCGCTGGTGGTTGGTAGCTCGTTCCGCTGAATGATTTCAATAAAACTATACATTCATCTGGCTCTTTACCTTTCTCTTTCCTTGAAGCAGAACATCAATATTAAACTTTTCTAAGTGTCAAATGCTGGTTTCAAATGGTTAAAGATATATTTCTGATCATTTTGTGGTATTCTTTTCTTACATACCTTTATTTCTTTTAACACTAGCTCCGAAATTATTTTGCAGTTTTTAAAAAAAAAATGAATTAGCATTTTAAAAAAAAAGAAAAAAGAAAGGAAGAAATAATAAAGGAAGAAGGAGTGGAAGAAGTAAAAGGAGAAAAAAATAGTAAAATAAGAAAGAAAGAAAGAAAGAAAGAAAGAAAGAAAGAAAGAAAGAAAGAAAGAAAGAAAGAAATGAGAAAAAGAGCGTAATACTTTATAATCATCAGGTGCGTTTTTTTTTTTAGTAGAATGGTTAATGTGTATATGAAGAAAACATTCTCATAATAAATCTCATCTCTAGTGCAACAAGTAAATATTTACAATAACTTAAGTAGTACAGTACGCTCAAACACTCTCTAATCTCGGCAGAACATATTTAGCAACACAGCAGGTTCTTTTATTTTAACTCAATTTTATATGAGCCCCAAAATAAAACTTATTTTAGCAAATATGGAAAATTGAAGCTTATTATTTCAAGACTGGAAAACACATACGTTGATATAATTGAACATAAATAAAAATTCCGTTCGTGAGTCTGGGCAAAACATTCGTTCAGGTCGTTCTCACTGTATGTTGTAAAGACATATGGAACAGAGTTGCATGACAGCATCATTATGTAACATGTAACACCTCCTGCTTGCCAAATTGGAAATGCCGAGCCCCCCCAAAAAATAGATTAAAATTCTTCATTTGCTTATGGAGGTCTTGAAAGGCAGCAAATAATGGAAGCTGTGGAGAGAAGAAAAAAGAGGGAGATTTTACAGCAATCATAATGACGATGTTTTGTGACGATTATAGATGTATAACGTTGTGTGACGATCATAGATGTGTAGGGCTGCGTGACGATCATATATGTATAACGTTGTGTGACGATCATAGATGTGTAGGGCTGCGTGACGATCATATATATATAACGTTGTGTGACGATCACATATGTAAAAGGTTGTGTGATGCTTATTGATGTATAACGTTGTGTGACGATCATAGATGTGTAGGGTTGTGTGATGCTTATTAATATATAACGTTGTGTGACGATCATAGATGTGTAGGGTTGTGTGATGCTTATTAATGTATAACGTTGTGTGACGATCATAAATGTGCAGTGCTGTGTGACGATTATAGATGTATAACGTTGTGTGATGATGATAGATTTATTACGTTGTGAGGCGATTATTGATCTATTATGTTGTGAGACGATCATATACGTATTACGTTGTAAGACGATCATAGACGTATTACGTTGTGACACGATCTATATGTATTACGTTGTTTGACGATCATAGACGTATTACGTCCTAAGACGATCATAGGTCTATTACGTTGAGAGACTATCATAAATGTATAACGTTGTGTAGCGATCATAGACGCATTACGTAAGACGTAATATACGTATTACGTTGTGAGACGATCATAGATTTATTACGTTGTGAGACGATCATAGATCTATTACGTTGTGTGACTATCATAGATTTATTACGTTGTGTAGCGATCATAGACGTTTTACGTTGTGTGACGATGATAGATGTATTACATAGTGACGATCATAGATGTGTAGGATTGTGTGACGATTATAGATCTATTACGTTGTGAGACGATCATAAATGTATTACGTTGTGTGACTATCATGGACGTATTACGTTGTGTGACTATCATAGACGTATTACGTTGTGTGACTATCATGGACGTATTACGTTGTAAGACGATCATAGACGTATTACGTTTTAAGACGTATTACGTTGTGTAGCGATCATAGATCTATTACGTTGTGAGACGATCATAAATGTATTACGTTGTGTGACTATCATGGACGTATTACGTTGTGTGACTATCATAGACGTATTACGTTGTGTGACTATCATGGACGTATTACGTTGTAAGACGATCATAGACGTATTACGTTTTAAGACGTATTACGTTGTGTAGCGATCATAGATCTATTACGTTGTGAGACGATCATAAATGTATTACGTTGTGTGACTATCATGGACGTATTACGTTGTGTGACTATCATAGACGTATTACGTTGTGTGACTATCATGGACGTATTACGTTGTAAGACGATCATAGACGTATTACGTTTTAAGACGTATTACGTTGTGTAGCGATCATAGATCTATTACGTTGTGTGACGATAGATGTAGTACATAATATCATAATTTTGGTTAAAGCAACTGAAGTAACGCAACAATCTGTCAACAACAAACAGTGCGACAATCTGACAGTAATTTATCCAAACATTGAACATGCTTCCAGTCTTCCAGGATTGTCAGATGTCACAGGGCTTCCAATCTATCTCGCTCTGGGTGAGCCTCTCAATCACACTAAGTGCGTCCATCCTTGCTATCGTTGCTTCTCATGACCATATTTTCCGTCAGTACAACTCAAAGTTGTTCTTTTTTTTCTTGTTTCTGTGGTTTTCAAATTGATGATTTACTTTATGATCCTTTTATTATTTTTTTCCCCTCATGGCCGACGTTAGTTCATCTTCTCTTCCTGCTTATACAGGGTGTTTATAAAGTCTCACTACACTTGGTATCTAGGTCAATTTGAAAAAAAAAATGTTTATGACGTCATCACAATATGTGCTCCCACTGTCAATGAAATTTGTTGAATAAGTTTATTGCTACTGGAAATGTGGAAGATGCTCCACGATCTGGTAGGCCTGCTGTGAATGATGAAATATGTTTAGATATCCAAGACAGAATCCTTAAAAGTCCAGACAAGTCATTAAGAAAACTGTCGCAACAAGTAAACTTACCATTGAGCACATATTGTGATGACGTCATAAACATTTTTTTCAAATTGACCTAGATACCAAGTGTAGTGAGACTTTATAAACACCCTGTATATTGGACTGTTGACCATTTTTTAAAGAGTAAAATGTCCACACAAGTGTTGAATTAAATTTATTAATTCAGAAATTAATTCAGTTGCATACAAACTATTTTCTTTATCATTTAATTTCAAATGCTTCTTATTATCTGTTTCTTTCGTTGATTTCTAGCTTTCACATGCAGAAGTAGGGTTTATGTTTTGTTAAGATCGTCACCACTGCACTCCAGCCACTGGTGTCTTGATCTTGTCAAAACGGTCACCAGTAGTCAGCGACGTATTGAGCTAGATCCGTGTGGATTGTATTTTTTTATATTCGCCTAGAATATCGTTCTGTTCTGGAAATATCATTCTTCACCTCCAACCCCACGACCCATCAGTTCTCGCAGTCTAGATAGCGAGGTAGCTTCACGTTTTTTTTTTAAAAGTTCTTTATTCTAGTCATATCTCTGGGGTTGTTAATGATATTTGCCCAACCCATTGGCCGTCCCACTGATATGATCGCCGAACATGTAGATCTATCTGCTCTTTCTGTACCTATCTACACCAGGGAGGTCATGAACTAGAAATACGTCAACGCTGTGGATTTATCTACTTTTTTCTTGTCTTTTTACACTAGGGATGTCATGAACTAGAAATACGTCAACGCTGTGGATTTATCTACTTTTTTCTTGTCTTTTTACACTAGGGATGTCATGAACTAGAAAGACGTCAAGGCTGTGGGTCTATCTGCTCTTGTCTTGTTTTTAAACACCAGGGAGGCCATGAACTAGAAATACGTCAACGCTGTGGATATATCTACATTTTTCTTATCTTTTTACACTAGGGATGTCATGAACTAGAAGGTGTCAACGTTGTGGATCTATTGCTCTTGTCTTGTCTTTCTACATCAGGGAGGTCATGAGCTAGAAGGTGTCAACGCTGTGGATCAATTGCACTTGTCGTGTCTTTCTACATCAGCGTGATGATGAAAAAACAATTACTGGAACGTGCGGTCAAATCTCAAGCACTCCGTTGATGACGCATCTAAGAACCATCTGTGTAGATCAAAGCGTCATTGGCATTTCCACAGAAAAGTGCATTGGTATCTGCATTATAGACAATCGGGTTTTGATCTTTGCATCCTGTGTCTTGTGTGGCGAAGACAGACAAGGTAGTGGTGAGTCACTAAAGCGAATGTATCAATTCTGCCCTGGAATTAATGTTATTATCCTCACACCAATTTAACCGTATTTTCAGCCCAACCAACCCTTGAAATGTCCTCAGTACCTTCAGTCAGCTGCTCATATAGCGAATGCTCCTCCGTACCTTCAGTCAGCTGCTCATATAGCGAATGCTCCTCCGTACCTTCAGTCAGCTGCTCATATAGCGAATGCTCCTCCGTACCTTCAGTCAGCTGCTCATATAGCGAATGCTCCTCCGTACCTTCAGTCAGCTGCTCATATAGCAAATGCTCCTCCGTATCTTCAGTCAGCTGCTCATATAGCGAATGCTCCTCCGTACCTTCAGTTAGCTGCTCATATAGCAAATGCTCCTCCGTACCTTCAGTCAGCTGCTCATATAGCGAATGCTCCTCCGTACCTTCAGTCAGCTGCTCATATAGCAAATGCTCCTCCGTATCTTCAGTCAACTGCTCGTATAGCAAATGCTCCTCCGTACCTTCAGCCAGCTGCTCATATAGCAAATGCTCCCCCGTATCTTCAGTCAACTGCTCATATAGCGAATGCTTCTCCGTACCTTCAGTCAGCTGCTCATATAGCGAATGCTCCTCCGTACCTTCAGTCAGCTGCTCATATAGCGAATGCTCCTCCGTACCTTCAGTCAGCTGCTCATATAGCGAATGCTCCTCCGTACCTTCAGTCAGCTGCTCATATAGCGAATGCTCCTCCGTACCTTCAGTCAGCTGCTCATATAGCAAATGCTCCTCCGTACCTTCAGTCAGCTGCTCATATAGCGAATGCTCATCCGTACCTTCAGTCAGCTGCTCATATAGCGACTGGTCCTCCGTATCTTCAGTCAGCTGCTCATATAGCGAATTCTCCTCCGTACCTTCAGCCAGCTGCTCATATAGCAAATGCTCCTCCGTATCTTCAGTCAACTGCTCATATAGCGAATGCTTCTCCGTACCTTCAGTCAGCTGCTCATATAGCGAATGCTCCTCCGTACCTTCAGTCAGCTGCTCATATAGTGAATGCTCCTCCGTACCTTCAGTCAGCTGCTCATATAGCGAATGATCCTCTGTACCTTCAGTCAGCTGCTCATATAGCGAATGCTCCTCCGTACCTTCAGTCAGCTGTTCATATAGCAAATGCTCCTCCGTACCTACAGTCTGCTGCTCATATAGCGAATGCTCCTCCGTACCTTCAGTCAGCTGCTCATATAGCGAATGGTCCTCCGTACCTTCAGTCAGCTGCTCATATAGCAAATGCTCCTCCGTACCTTCAGTCAGCTGCTCATATAGCAAATGCTCCTCCGTATCTTCAGTCAACTGCTCGTATAGCAAATGCTCCTCCGTACCTTCAGCCAGCTGCTCATATAGCAAATGCTCCTCCGTATCTTCAGTCAACTGCTCATATAGCGAATGCTTCTCCGTACCTTCAGTCAGCTGCTCATATAGTGAATGCTCCTCCGTACCTTCAGTCAGCTGCTCATATAGTGAATTCTCCTCCGTACCTTCAGTCAGCTGCTCATATAGCGAATGCTCCTCCGTACCTTCAGTCAGCTGTTCATATAGCGAATGGTCCTCCGTACCTTCAGTCAGCTGCTCATATAGTGAATGCTCCTCCGTACCTTCAGTCAGCTGCTCATATAGTGAATGCTCCTCCGTACCTTCAGTCAGCTGCTCATATAGTGAATGGTCCTCCGTACCTTCAGTCAGCTGCTCATATAGCGAATGCTCCTCCGTACCTTCAGTCAGCTGTTCATATAGCGAATGGTCCTCCGTACCTTCAGTCAGCTGTTCATATAGCGAATGCTCCTCCGTACCTTCAGTCAGCTGCTCATATAGTGAATGCTCCTCCGTACCTTCAGTCAGCTGCTCATATAGTGAATGCTCCTCCGTACCTTCAGTCAGCTGCTCATATAGCGAATGCTCCTCCGTACCTTCAGTCAGCTGTTCATATAGCGAATGGTCCTCCGTACCTTCAGTCAGCTGCTCATATAGCAAATGCTCCTCCGTACCTTCAGTCAGCTGCTCATATAGCAAATGCTCCTCCGTATCTTCAGTCAACTGCTCGTATAGCAAATGCTCCTCCGTACCTTCAGCCAGCTGCTCATATAGCAAATGCTCCTCCATATCTTCAGTCAACTGCTCATATAGCGAATGCTTCTCCGTACCTTCAGTCAGCTGCTCATATAGTGAATGCTCCTCCGTACCTTCAGTCAGCTGCTCATATAGTGAATGCTCCTCCGTACCTTCAGTCAGCTGCTCATATAGCGAATGCTCCTCCGTACCTTCAGTCAGCTGTTCATATAGCGAATGGTCCTCCGTACCTTCAGTCAGCTGCTCATATAGTGAATGCTCCTCCGTACCTTCAGTCAGCTGCTCATATAGTGAATGCTCCTCCGTACCTTCAGTCAGTTGCTCATATAGTGAATGGTCCTCCGTACCTTCAGTCAGCTGCTCATATAGCGAATGCTCCTCCGTACCTTCAGTCAGCTGTTCATATAAGGAATGGTCCTCCGTACCTTCAGTCAGCTGTTCATATAGCGAATGCTCCTCCGTACCTTCAGTCAGCTGCTCATATAGCGAATGCTCCTCCGTACCTTCAGTCAGCTGCTCATATAGTGAATGCTCCTCCGTACCTTCAGTCAGCTGCTCATATAGCGAATGCTCCTCCGTTCCTTCAGTCAGCTGTTCATATAGCGAATGGTCCTCCGTACCTTCAGTCAGCTGCTCATATAGCGAATGCTCCTCCGTACCTTCAGTCAGCTGCTCATATAGTGAATGCTCCTCCGTATCTTCAGTCAGCTGCTCATATAGCAAATGCTCCTCCGTACCTTCAGTCAGCTGCTCATATAGTGAATGCTCCTCCGTTCCTTCAGTCAGCTGCTCATATAATGAATGCTCCTCCGTATCTTCAGTCAGCTGCTCATATAGCGAATGCTCCACTGTATCTTCAGTCAGCTGCTCATATAGCGAATGCTCCTCCGTACCTTCAGTCAGCTGCTCATATAGTGAATGCTCCTCCGTACCTTCAGTCAGCTGTTCATATAGTGAATGCTCCTCCGTTCCTTCAGTCAGCTGCTCATATAGCGAATGCTCCTCTGTATCTTCAGTCAGCTGCTCATATAGCAAATGCTCCTCCGTACCTTCAGCCAGCTGCTCATATAGCGAATGCTCCTCTGTATCTTCAGTCAGCTGCTCATATAGCGAATGCTTCTCCGTACCTTCAGTCAGCTGTTCATATAGTGAATGCTCCTCCGTTCCTTCAGTCAGCTGCTCATATAGCGAATGCTCCTCTGTATCTTCAGTCAGCTGCTCATATAGCAAATGCTCCTCCGTACCTTCAGCCAGCTGCTCATATAGCAAATGCTCCTCCGTATCTTCAGTCAACTGCTCATATAGCGAATGCTTCTCCGTACCTTCAGTCAGCTGCTCATATAGTGAATGCTCCTCCGTACCTTCAGTCAGCTGCTCATATAGTGAATTCTCCTCCGTACCTTCAGTCAGCTGCTCATATAGCGAATGCTCCTCCGTACCTTCAGTCAGCTGTTCATATAGCGAATGGTCCTCCGTACCTTCAGTCAGCTGCTCATATAGTGAATGCTCCTCCGTACCTTCAGTCAGCTGCTCATATAGTGAATGCTCCTCCGTACCTTCAGTCAGCTGCTCATATAGTGAATGGTCCTCCGTACCTTCAGTCAGCTGCTCATATAGCGAATGCTCCTCCGTACCTTCAGTCAGCTGTTCATATAGCGAATGGTCCTCCGTACCTTCAGTCAGCTGTTCATATAGCGAATGCTCCTCCGTACCTTCAGTCAGCTGCTCATATAGTGAATGCTCCTCCGTACCTTCAGTCAGCTGCTCATATAGTGAATGCTCCTCCGTACCTTCAGTCAGCTGCTCATATAGCGAATGCTCCTCCGTACCTTCAGTCAGCTGTTCATATAGCGAATGGTCCTCCGTACCTTCAGTCAGCTGCTCATATAGCAAATGCTCCTCCGTACCTTCAGTCAGCTGCTCATATAGCAAATGCTCCTCCGTATCTTCAGTCAACTGCTCGTATAGCAAATGCTCCTCCGTACCTTCAGCCAGCTGCTCATATAGCAAATGCTCCTCCATATCTTCAGTCAACTGCTCATATAGCGAATGCTTCTCCGTACCTTCAGTCAGCTGCTCATATAGTGAATGCTCCTCCGTACCTTCAGTCAGCTGCTCATATAGTGAATGCTCCTCCGTACCTTCAGTCAGCTGCTCATATAGCGAATGCTCCTCCGTACCTTCAGTCAGCTGTTCATATAGCGAATGGTCCTCCGTACCTTCAGTCAGCTGCTCATATAGTGAATGCTCCTCCGTACCTTCAGTCAGCTGCTCATATAGTGAATGCTCCTCCGTACCTTCAGTCAGTTGCTCATATAGTGAATGGTCCTCCGTACCTTCAGTCAGCTGCTCATATAGCGAATGCTCCTCCGTACCTTCAGTCAGCTGTTCATATAAGGAATGGTCCTCCGTACCTTCAGTCAGCTGCTCATATAGCGAATGCTCCTCCGTACCTTCAGTCAGCTGCTCATATAGTGAGTGCTCCTCCGTACCTTCAGTCAGCTGCTCATATAGTGAATGCTCCTCCGTACCTTCAGTCAGCTGCTCATATAGCGAATGCTCCTCCGTTCCTTCAGTCAGCTGTTCATATAGCGAATGGTCCTCCGTACCTTCAGTCAGCTGCTCATATAGCGAATGCTCCTCCGTACCTTCAGTCAGCTGCTCATATAGTGAATGCTCCTCCGTATCTTCAGTCAGCTGCTCATATAGCAAATGCTCCTCCGTACCTTCAGTCAGCTGCTCATATAGTGAATGCTCCTCCGTTCCTTCAGTCAGCTGCTCATATAATGAATGCTCCTCCGTATCTTCAGTCAGCTGCTCATATAGCGAATGCTCCACTGTATCTTCAGTCAGCTGCTCATATAGCGAATGCTCCTCCGTACCTTCAGTCAGCTGCTCATATAGTGAATGCTCCTCCGTACCTTCAGTCAGCTGTTCATATAGTGAATGCTCCTCCGTTCCTTCAGTCAGCTGCTCATATAGCGAATGCTCCTCTGTATCTTCAGTCAGCTGCTCATATAGCGAATGCTCCTCTGTATCTTCAGTCAGCTGCTCATATAGCAAATGCTCCTCCGTATCTTCAGTCAACTGCTCGTATAGCAAATGCTCCTCCGTACCTTCAGCCAGCTGCTCATATAGCAAATGCTCCTCCGTATCTTCAGTCAACTGCTCATATAGCGAATGCTTCTCCGTACCTTCAGTCAGCTGCTCATATAGTGAATGCTCCTCCGTTCCTTCAGTCAGCTGCTCATATAGTGAATGCTCCTCCGTGCCTTCAGTCAGCTGCTCATATAGTGAATGCTCCTCCGTACCTTCAGTCAGCTGCTCATATTGCGAATGCTCCTCCGTACCTTCAGTCAGCTGCTCATATAGCGAATGCTCCTCCGTACCTTCAGTCAGCTGCTCATATAGTGAATGCTCCTCCGTTCCTTCAGTCAGCCGGTCATGTAGTGAATGCTCCTCCGTATCTTCAGTCAGCTGCTCATATAGCGAATGCTCCTCTGTATCTTCAGTCAGCTGCTCATATAGCGAATGCTCCTCTGTATCTTCAATCAGCTGCTCATATAGCGAATGCTCCTCTGTATCTTCAGTCAGCTGCTCATATAGCGAATGCTCCTCTGTATCTTCAGTCAGCTGCTCATATAGCGAATGGTCCCGATCAGCTCTTCTCTTTATGTACGGGTGTGCAATCCAAGTCATGAGCCTATTCTCCAGAGTGGGAAAACCGAGTAAGCATCGCATTGCCGCACATATATTTCTGCTATCCATCTAACAATCAGAGGACGTACATTAAATCTCAACAATAAGCGTAGGGGATAGCCCGCTACTAGCTTTACCGCAGCACTTCAAATGAGTTGCCTGTTCCCTAGGAGATAGTCAAATGTTACTCTCATGCAAACATCCCCTAAAAATATAAAAACTGCACAGGTCACATCATGTACATGGACTCGAGGTTTCAGATGACTTGTTTAGTTACAAAGTAATAATAGTAATCTAATTTCTAGGTTAGTAATAATAGTAATCTAATTGGTAGGAAAGTATTAATAGTCATCTAATTGATAGGAAAGTAATAATAGTAATCTAATTGATAGGAAAGTAATAATAGTCATCTAATTGATAGGAAAGTAATAATAGTAATCTAATTGATAGGAAAGTAATAATGGCAATCTAGTTTTTAGGAAAGCAAGAATAGTAATCTAATTTCTAGGAAACTAATAATAGTAACCTAATTTCTAGGATAGTATTGTGACTAAAATAATTGAGAGGACAAATCAACGATGTTAAACGAGAGAAACAAGAAGCGGAACTTCAAAATTGGGAGAAGAAATCAATCTGGTTACATAAATAGCTACAAACCACAACTCAGTTTCTGAGACCTGCATAGATGTTTGGGAACCGTCGATGGTATGATTGATAATATATTCTCCACATAGAATCGTCAGTAATGCGTATCACTCATCAAATCATAGTTGGGAGATGGTGCAGTAATTTTGGTCACGGTGCTTTCTTGACTACACATTTATAAATCAGTTCTTCCTTATTAATAAATGAACCATAACCTGATCACATCAATCAACTATTATTGCTCGAGCTAGAATTGAGTGTAAAAATACTTGTAATAAATAGATTTGATCTTTTTTAGCAAAATGATAATGACAAATATCTATCAAGGAGATTGTTGTTATTATACGATTCTGATCGCATGTGGTTAGAATTTTTAAGGCTTGTTCCGGTACCAGGAAGTGCTAAACGTATAACTGCTTCATTTGTTACCTTGCCTCGGGGCTGGTTGGTCTAGAGTTAAGATTGCGGCATTTGGAAAGGCAGGTCTCGAGTTCAATCCCACAGAGGTTATGTGTTTTAAAAAAAAAAATTATAATAAAGATAAATTTAATCTGTGGTCTCTTCGTGGCTTTACCCATTACCTGGTGTCGTAGTAGTGAGAGTCGATGTCTAGCCTTCTCGGATAATTGCAAAAAGCAGGAGATCACGTGGACACTGGGCACACTTTAAAGAACCTTTGACAGTTAAAAATCGAAAAGAGTAGGTCATGAAATGGCTGCTGCCTGGGCAAAATTAGCAACAAAAACATCAACCCACACAGGTGGATCCATGGCCGTGTCACGGAGTTCGTGCATGAGTATCAGAGTTTTCTTGAAGATTCTCGGTATTTCGAGGGGAAAATCGGAGCACCTATGGGTTCGTCCTATATGAAAGTGGTGACGATCCTAATACAAAATATGTAACTCTGGTTCTAACCGTAACGTCATGATCTTAGACCATTTCACTAGCCTGTGGTCTACCGCACTCTCAACCAAGAAGAGAAGATGCATTCAGTGATAATAGACAGATGTTGGAGTTGGATAGGTCACGTCCTCATTAGAGATTCAGAAACAATCACTATCATGCATTGGACTCCGGGGGCGCGGGGGGGGGGAGATGAACTTGAGGACTAGGGCGCCATAAAGGTGGACTCGAATAGTTTAGTCCAGACCTGGAGTGTTCTGTAAATGACATGCAGCTACTTAACGAAGTAAAATAAAAAGTAAAGTGCCCTGGTCACGCCAAGTGGCGTATAGGGAATATGGTGTTAGTGACCATAAATTTTACAGACCTTCGGCGCATGATTTTTGGGGTAATGTGGTCGGTATTACACCCGTGCCGCTTTACTTTCCCAGAAAAAAATCCGGTAGCTATTTAAGGCTGGGTGAACCCGGAAGCTGTCGGTTGGGATCGATCCCTACCTCTTGTCCTTTGTAGTCCAGTACACTAACCACTGAGCTATCGCGGCTCCCTAGCCTAACGAAGCGGGTGAAGTTTGTTGCTACTCTACAAGCGGTGACGTAATGTGGGTCCTGAAGAGAGGATTGTTCCCGATACATTTTTCTCGGTGACGCAGAATTTTAAAAGAAAAAAAAAGAAAAGAGAAGGAGGAAATAATTCCCCCCCCCCCCCCCCCCCCCCAAAAAAAAAAAATTTAGAAAAACTGGTTAGAGGCGGAATGTTTGTCTCGTCCTTAGCAAAGACAAGAGCGCTACGCCACTGCCTACATGATGTAAAATAATGCGTAATGGGCGCTAGTTGCTTCGTCATTCTATGACCAGTGAAAGAAGTTTCGTTTAGTCTCACAGATAATCTTCACAGCACAACGGACAACTCCATATTGCTCAGGTCATCTCCTCAGCATGTTTCCAAGAATGACGCACGTCCGCTAAACACTAGCCAAAGCACTCATTTTGGCTTCAGCTCAGATTCACAAACTCCGTAGCATCTGTGAGTACCTTGATCCAAACCTCCTTAGTCACCTCTTAGACATGCGTAGCAGGTAACAGTGGCTTTAATCTCTTCTTCCCTCACTGGGCCCTGATATACACATGGGCAAGGATAAACAGGAGCAGAAAGTCTTTTTTTCATACATATCTTCATACATTCTCTTATTTCATACATATCTTCACAGATTCTGTCATTCCACACATATTATCACACATTCTTTCATCCCACAATATCTTCACACACTCATCCCACATATATCTTCATACATTCTCTCATTCTATACATATCTTCAAACATCCTCTCATTCCATACATATTTTTACACATTCTCTCACTCCACACATATCTTCACACATTCTTTCATCCCACACATATCTTCACACATTCTGTCATTTCATACACATTTTCACATGTTCTCTCACTCCACACATATCTTCACACATTCTTTCATCCCACACATATCTTCACACATTCTTTCATCCCACACATATCTTCACACATTCTTTCATCCCACACATATCTTCACACATTCTTTCATCCCACACATAACTTCACACATTCTTTCATCCCTCACATATCTTCACACATTCTGTCATTTCATACACATCTTCACACGTTCTCTCACTCCACACATATCTTCACACATTCTCTTATTTCATACATTTCTTCATACATTCTCTCATACCATGCATACCTTCACACATTCTCTCATTCCGCACATATTTTCACACATTCTCTCATTCAATACATATCATCACACATCCTCTCATTCCATACATATCTACACACATTCTCTCAATCATACAAACCTTCACACATTCTCTCATTCTATACATGTCTTCACACATTCTCTCATTCCTCATTTATCTTCACACATTCTCTTATTTCATACATTTCTTCACACATTCTCTCATTCCATACATACCTTCACACATTCTCTCCTTCCACACATAGCTTCACACATTCTATCATTTCATACATTTCTTCACACATTCTCTTATTCCAATAATCCTCAATTTTTTTAAATCCAAATCCCAGCGAAATCTAGCACGTGTTCCAAACGGCACAAATCATTGCACAATTTAACATGCTAATCTAGAAAAGCAACTCGGATCAACTTACACCTCGTTTCGTCCACGGACCACAAACCTAAACGGCGTTACATTTCTAGCAGCACAACACGAGTAAACAAAGGAAAGCTCCTTGCTGTGTTCAAGCTCATTACGCAGCTACAGAAATCATTGTTTCGCCATCAATCACTCGTCACACAGCACACAAAAAACAGAAGAGAGAAAAAATGCAAGCACTCTAGCTCGGATTGTAGCAACACGAGCTGGGGTATGGGGGAGGGAAACAAAATACCAGAGGAAATTCATTCAAATAGAGAAAGTAAGAGTGTGGGGAAAGGAGAGAGGGAATAGAGCAAGAGAAGTAAAAAAAATTAAAAAGAGTGGTAGAAAAAAAATAACAAGGGCAGGACAAGAGAAGAAAAGAGAGCTGCTAGGTCATGTAAAAGATTGATTGGGTAGGGCAAGAGAAAAAAGTGGAGTAGGACTAGAGATAAAAGAGACGACGTAAGACAAGGGAAAAAAGAGAGAGTTAGGGCAAGATAAAACAGAGAAGGATAGGACAAGAGAAAAAGAGTGGAGTAAGACAAGAGATAATACAGAGAAGGATAGGGCAAGAGAAAAAAAGTGGAGTAAAACAAGAGATAATACACAGAAGGATAGGACAAGAGAAAAAAAGTGGAGTAAGACAAGAGATAATACAGAGAAGGATAGGACAAGAGAAAAAAGTGGAGTAAGACAAGAGATAATACAGAGAAGGATAGGACAAGGGAATTAAGTGAAAGTTATGGCAAGATAATACACAGAAGGATAGGGCAAGAGAAACAAGAGAAAAAAGAGACGGAATATGACAAGAGAAAAAATAGACGGGGGTTCGACGATGGAAGAAGGAGTATTTCGAAAAAAAATAGACTGATAAACTATTACCCTGAGATATAGCTGCAAGAACACTAAACCCAAGTGTCGACCATATAAATGATGGATTTATGAAGTATTCGAAAATCTAGGAAACATAGCAGAAGTCAACAGACGAGCAAAATACTGCAAACTATATCTCTCCTCGGCGCTGAAAGACAAACCAGGAAGGAAAGACTAAGAATTATAGGGTGCTTTTGTGTTTAAATAATCTGTGGAAATAAAATTGAATCTGAGAAAGTTTTTTTAGAAAAAGGGGGAAAAAAGAACGGCAAGAGAGAGACACAGATTGAACGATAATTAGACAATATAGCGATGAAAGAGAAATATTAAAAGTACAGTAATTGTAGGCAATCAGCCAATGATAGCTCGGTGGTTAGTGAACTGGACTACTAAGGACCAGAGGTCGGGTTTGAATCTGATCGATGGCTTTCAGATTTATCATCATCAAGTATCATGCCTGCTGGTGTAGGTGATCATGTCACTCCACAACTCTAGATCTCGACAGTTATTTATCATTTCTATTGTTGACCTTCTGCCAAACCATTCTGTTAAGCTGTCTGGTATCTTTTCTCATTTCTTCCCTCTATCTATTCGTCTGTCAGTTTTTCCAGTTGTCAAAATATATCCAAGTTGATCTCATTACATGGCCAAAGAATGATGATTGTTTCTTCCTAATTTTGGGCATTAGATCTATTTTTTGCTTTGGCCTCTTTCAGAACGTTTTCATTACTCCTCTTAACTCTCCATGGTATTCTCAACATTCTTCTGTAAAACCACATTTCTACAGCCTCCAGTGATTTTCTTGCCTGTTGTCATACTGTCCCTGATTCATATCCATATGTTAAGAATAGGTTATACATAATATTTATAAACTCTTTCTTATTTTAATTGTAAAAAAACTGGATTTCACATTCACCCAGCCATAAATGGTTGCTGGACTTCTTGACGTAATAGTAACCACATCACCAAAAAATGTGTGCTGAAGGTCTATTAAAAATATGGGCTCTAACACCACATTGCTTATACGCCACCATGTGACGTCTTTGGTCTTCTTTTCCTTAATTCTTTTAACGTGTAACTAAAGTGTAGGATCAGAAAATATTGTTAAAAATATGAACATAGAAATAGAGAGAATTTAGGAAATACGAGCGAAATGGACAGCATAGAAAAGTGAAAGATTCGTGTGAGCGTGAGAAACAAGCCCAGAAGAGCAAAATTGACAAAAAAACAACACATCACATTTCCATATATTATTTCTAAAACAAAATGGCGCACAAAGCCTGGTCACACAACACGTGCATGCATTATTCCCTCGCGGTGGCCTCGAAAGAAAAGCTAACTCCAGTTTACTTTGATTACATCATTCTCTTTCTCAGATTTAAACACTTCCATCTTACGAAAGAAAACAAAAATCCGCCGAAACGTTTTCCATATATTTTTTAAAACTTTGTTATAAATTCTCTCTATTTATATCATCATCATCATCGAGTGCCATCCCCGCAGCGAAGGTTGGCTACCATGGAGCGCCATTCTGCTCTGTCTTACTCTGATGGTGCATGTTGTCATAGGCTGGTTTGTCCATCTTTTGATGTTACTCGTCCATGTTAGTCTTGATCTGCCTCTGCCTCTTTTACCTTGTATTTTCCCCTCCAGAATTACTTTTAGTAGGCTGTTGTGTCTTTTAACATGGCCCAAAAATCGTATTTGTCTATTTGTATGTATTGCCTTATTTCGCGAATTTTCAATAGATGTATTAAGATAAGATGGTCGATGTACAACATAAGAGAAATGCAGAATGGCTCAGGCAAAAACAGCTTACCAAAAATTAAAGAAGCTACTGTGAAATCCATTTTTGACAAAAGAAACAAGAAAATGAGTTCTTAAATGTTATGTAGAGCCATTTATTAACATATGGATGTGAGTCGTGGACAATAGGACAGCAGACAAGAAAAACACTGGAGGCTGTAGTAATGTGGTTTAATAGAAGAATGTTGAGAATACAATTGATAGCTAAGATGAGTAATGAAAACGTTCTGAAAGAGGCCAAAGCAAAGAGAGAGCTAATATCCAATATTAGGAAGAAACAATCATAATTTGTTGGTCATGAAATAAGAAGAGAACAGCTGGAATATATTGTGACAACTGGGAAAATTGAGGGACGAAGAGATAGAGGGTAGCAGACAGAAATGATACCAGACAGCTTAAGAGAATGGCTTGACAGAAGATCAACAACAGAAATGATAAATAACTGTCGAGATCGAAAGTTGTGGAGAGACATGATCACCTTCAACAGCAGGCACTGTAATTTATGATGATGATTATTATTATGTAATATTTACAATCACGTGCTTCTATTCACTGTTTCAGATTAATTAAATGTACATTGAATAGAAACATTTCATGTTATGAGGAAAGCTCCTTGTGGGGGAGAAGTAACAAAATACCAGAGAAAATTCAAACTTGTGGATAAAAATATCCTTCCCCCCCCCAACCCCCTTCCAACAAGTGTGAAAATATAAAGGAATATTTTTCCTATGGACATGATCGGAGTGCAATGATGATGACCCGCAAATAACTCAATAACTCAACATACATTTAAATCTGAAAGCTGTAAAATATACGAGTGTCGAATTTCTCAGAACTCGAAAACTACGAAAAAATAGTCCCTGAATATTATCAAATTTTTTTTCTCAGAATCCAAACAAAGCCTGGAAACAGTGTATCCCTTCTGGGTCGGTTTGAGCCGTTATTTTGTCAATGCGGAAGTGTTACGTAATAGTATTTGTTTAAGTGCTTTAATATAAGCGACTCATATCATTATGTTTCTGTGGTAAGATACCTTAAACAATTACTCTGTAAAGAATATATATATATTGAGGCATTGAATAAATTGCGGGTCGTCATCATTGCACTCCAAACATGTCCATAGGTGCTCAGATCCCTCCTCAGCAAGTCCTGAAGTGTCCAGCAACTGACGACTCCAGTTCTGTGTTGGTTGATGAGGTCTTCTTATACTCTCACTAAGTTTCTTGTTTCTGGCTGTGCCCTTCTTAATTCTCATCTTTTTCATTCGAAGGAGTGATGTGGACTCATGGTTGTCAAAGTCCTATGCCCTTCCCACATCTTGGAGGGCATTGATGGCATCTGCCCTATCAATTGATTGACCGACATCAACGACAGTGCCGCTAGCCAACCTGTCCGCTCTTTCATTTCCCCGTACACCCGCATGTCCATTGACGTACACAAATGTGACCCTATGTATTTTTGACTTTTGCAATGACTCAGTACACATTGCCTGCGTACAGACCCCGCCTGCACTTTTCCTATAATTCTCATCTAATCACTTAGTATGCAGGCATGGGTGTAGTCTTGTGACTCTAACCAGATGAATGCCCTAGCCACTGCCATCTCCTCCATCGTCACGCTACTCGTGGTCATAACGTATGCACCACTGTCTTCTTTGACTATACTGCCTGCTGTATAACCAATAGAAGCACAACGTTTGAGTCAAGATACACAAATGTGTATCTCAAGGCTAAAGAGGAAAATATGATCAAATAGCATTTCTCTCAAAAATGATATAACGCATGTTAACAATAAATGCCACGTACAAACACAGAGAAACAATTTACTCAAACTGTATATAGGAGCAGGAGATATTTTTCTCAGGAGAAACGGCTCGGCGTATTGCTGATTACACAGAATAAATGGTCATGAAAATAATACAACTAATGTCATATTTCATTAACGCCATGCCAGAAGCGTCATAATGTTCCGACTTTATCTACATATATCATTGTGTCATGTTAATTTGTTTAGTGAGCTCGTCGTTGAGTATCTAGATTAGTCTGTCAGTCGGCATAAATATACCTATATATAGAGAGAGACAATAGCAAAATATGGTACCTATTTTCATCCCCTATGGGTTAGAATTTCAAAACAAATTTACTCTATTGCTTTTTACTCAAACAAATCTGTTATATTGCATAGTTACTGAAATAAATAATATTTCATTTATTCTGCTCCTTTAAAATAAAAGATTCGCGGAACTATTGCAATGTATTCATATTACCTATTTTCATTCCCTTAGTGTTTTATTAAAAAAAAAAAAACCTCTTAACGTGTTTGCTTCATTGACAAGACACTGCAAACTTAAACGTCACGTTTGAATGTCCAGCGATTAGATTTAGGCGTTAATCAGTGCCCAGTACGTGTTTATAAAATATAGCAACACAGAGTACCCATTTCCATCTCCTAGGGTTTTAAAATGGAAAGGTTCCATCCTTGTTGGGCATGTGGGGAATGTTGTGTTAGCGACCATATTTGTTTCAAGATAACGATACATGTTTGAGTAATGTGGTCTTTATCATGCCAGGCCGCCTTAACTTCAAAGAAAAATTCTTTGGTGCCAAATTTAGGAAGCTGGGTGAATCCAGGAGACTTGCCTGTCGGAAACATAGTCTATCACTTCTGGGAACTGAACCAGAATTCTTCTGATCTAGAAGCGAACGCACTAAAATCTCAACCACCGAGCCTCCTTTATGGTTTTAATTTTTTTTTTAAACTATTCATTTTTGCTATTTAGTAGAGTAAACGATATTTTCGTTTCGTGTTTACATTATTAATTCGCTAAAATAGACGCCAATCATGCTACTTATTTTTTTGTTTGTTTCATTTTTGCGCTTACTTCTGTATCCCTCTTGAGCACATCAGCAGCCTAAGCTAGATATCTATTTTTTGCCACAATGTTAGTTATCTCTTTATTCCACGGTTTGAACACTTTTTCCCACCCTGTTTTATATTTTAGCAAAAAGTTTTATGAGAACATGAACTCAGGTAGATTGTATAGAATAATAGTCTTGTCTTTTATTCTTTTGCTGTTGTATTTCACCAAGATCAATGATAGGTTGGTGAAAGTATACAGTTCTCGCATTTCCTTTGTTTGCTTTATTTGTTTGTTCTGGGCGGATATACGAAATGAAGAGATCAGGAAAAAAGTTTTCCTTTGTTATATTTTTGCTAATATTTTAGCCAACTCCCACTCTATGGTATCACTATCTTCCCAGGTTTTTAAACGTGTTTGTTCTGCAAATTCCTGGCTTTCTTGTGATTCTAGTCTGATTTCTCTCTCGTTGGCCAGCGACCAACAAAGTAGTCAGTGACTGATGCAATTCGTAGTGTCTTCAAGCACAATAGCAAAGCACACCACTGCGAGCTTTCCATGACCATTTCTCCATGATGCATATATCGAACTCATGCTATTGATCACTATTTCCCACTGTCCTTCACTGACAGCTGTAGAAGTCTTAAATCTAATGTCATGTTTTTTTTATTCTTTATCTTTTATATTAAATGTGTGCATGTCTGTGTTTGTCACATCTCATATCTTTGTGTGTGCATGTCTTTGTTAGTCACCTCTAGTGACTCGGACAGATGGTGCTCGTAAACTTGGGAGGGCCGACCATCTAAGGGCAGAATACCCCTACAGAAAAGATCATCTGCTGCCTTGCAGGAAGATTGGGGACAATCAAAGGCTAAGGAAAGCTAACCTTAATAAAATGCTGGCTGAAATCGGATGCACTGGGCCACTGGCGCAGAACGTCAGTGCAACGCTTTAACAGGTGTTCAATCAGAGTGGATCTGGCAGACTCTAATTGTGATGTTCTGTCTGTGGGGGCGATCACTACACTTAACCTGACAGCTGACTTCATGTGAGAGTCTGGAATCCTTACTCTGATTGAGTCCTGGTCGCAGAGAGAGAGAGAGAGAGAGAGAGAGAGAGAGAGAGATAGATATTAAATTGTCCCTCCTGTTTACAGAGAGAAGCATAAATATCAAATATCATCCGGGTCAGCCGGTAATGCTATTTTAAGTTTATGTTTTATATTGTTGATAGCATGTACTGAATATATATTTTTATATATATATATATATATATATATATATATATATATATATATATATATATATATATATCTTTTTACATATTACCTTAAATAATGTTACGGTAGAAAGATGTCATTTATACATTTCACATTCCGGTACTAAGACAATTTCCTGTCCAATTGTACCGATTAAATTACTGCTTACAGACTAATAAAAATGAAACTTCTCAGACAACCAGTTAATCAACCAACAAAGCAGCTAGTCAGCCAACAAACCAACAAACTAGTCAGTTAATCAACAAACAAACTAGTCTATTAACCAATCCATTAACCTGCCAGCCAACGAAACTAATTAGCCAGTCAGCCAGCCAATCAACTAATGAGTTAACTAGCCCTGCAACCAATAAAAAAAAACAATCGACCACGTAGATAGCCAGGGATTTTAAACAACTAGCAAAGTAGCCAACCAATAAACCAGAAGCTCAACACACCAGCCAACAAACCAACACACCAACAGCCAACAAACCAACAATGAACACACCATCCAACAAACTAACACACCAGCCAACAAACCAACGCACCAACAGCCAACAAACCAACAACGAACACACCATCCAACAAACTAACACACCAGCCAACAAACCAACACACCAACAGCCAACAAACCAATAACGAACACACCATCCAACAAACTAACACACCAGCCAACAAACCAACACACCAACAGCCAACAAACCAACAACGAACACACCATCCAACAAACTAACACACCAGCCAACAAACCAACACACCAACAGCCAACAAACCAACAACGAACACACCATCCAACAAACTAACACACCAGCCAACAAACAAACACATCAGCCAACAAACGAAAACATCAGCCAACAAATCAGCAACCGTTAAACTAACACACCAGTCAAGAAACCAAATGTCAACAAACCAACAACGAACACACCATCCAACAAACTAACACACCAGCCAACAAACAAACACATCAGCCAACAAAAGAAAACAGCCAACAAATCAGCAACCGTTAAACTAACACACCAGTAAAGAAACCAAATGTCAACAAACCAACAACCATAAACAGTCAACAAGCCAATACACAAGCCAACAAATCAACAGCCAACAAAACAATAGCCAACTAAACAACAGCCAACAAATCAACATCCAACAAACCAATATGAATAAAGAAATAAACCAATCTACGAAATGTACGTATAACCTTTCGAGCCGTAGCCGGCCCATAGGGCGTAGACCAAGATACTCCTTCTCTTATCTGAATTTTTGTTCTAGCAGTTTTCAATTCTTTTAAAGATATTTTATCAAATCTCGCCATTTGTCTCTGTTCTGTGCAATCAGCTATATCTCATTGAGGGAGCCGATTCCTGCTGCTCTTGCCTCTCTCATCAATGTTCTTCTCGGTGTCTCTCTGGGTCTTCCTCTTTTCCTCATACCTGTTATTTCCCACATGAGGGCTTGCTTTGCTATTCGGGTTATTATCTTTTCTCATCACATGAAGAGAATCTACGAAATAGCAAACCAATAAAAACAAACACGCTTTACAGCCATGTATTACACCCAGAGACTACATTCACATTGTTTATTTTGCTGTTGAATCCCACGGAAAAGAACAAAAGGTAAACTATACCATATCTAAAAACACACGACTTTTTTGTTGTTGTTGTTTTAATGAACCGAGTAGACAAACACACCCTTTGACTAACTAGTAGGTAACGAGTATTAATTACCGAATAATTTCTTCAACATCTAAATATAAATACTTCAAAGCGACAGTCATTCACATCTGTAGAGTTGAGTGTTAACAAAATACTCGATTATTTACTTGCCTCTTGGTTACTACAGTTCTCGGAAACAAAGAACATTTGACCTAGATGTGGGGGATGCCTGGCAGGCTGACCTAGTAAACTGGTTCACACCTCCTGTAGAGAAGAGTTCCGCCAGTGTTATCTTCTCCACCAAGGGCGTAGACATGATTCCAATTAGGAATCGGTTACATGGGGTTTATTTTCACATCAAATCTAAAAGTCCGCCCTCTTTCGTTTCACAGAAAAAAATCTTTAACTAGTGTAATTGATTTCAATATCATCAAGTGCCACACCTATGAACGAAGGCGATCACGTAATCAAACAACTTAATGTTCCTGATAAGTTTCTACTGTTGCCAGGTTGTCAAACTTATTATTTTTTTTAGCCAATGTCTTCTTTGGTTTCTTTCGTCTTTTTAAAAAAAAATGTTACCACTTATTGCATTTTGTTAAGTTTCCAATTTTGGATTCCCAAACCTATTTGTATTTTTTCTTAGTCACTAGCTTGCTTGGTCCATTTTTCCATTTTTTTTTTACCACCAATTATTGTCTTGCTTTCAAGTTTCTCTCTTCTCGTGACATAACTCAAGAAGAGAGACTGTTTTTACTTTTCTTTTTCGTTCTTCTTAGTCTAACTTTTCAGTTAGGGCATTTATTTTTGTTAGATGACAGTATAACCTTATGACTAAATTGGTCCTGACTACGATCTCAAGTCAAATCTTCTTCATCTTTTGCTTGTTATTGTTCTTCTCCTTTTTCTTCTCCATCTTCTTCTCCTTCTTCGTTTTTTTCTTCTTCTACTTCCCCTTCTACTTCTCCTTCCTCCTCCTCCTTCTTCTTCTCCTTCCTCCTCCTCCTTCTTCTTCTCCTTCCTCCTCCTCCTTCTTCTTCTCCTTCCTCCTCCTCCTTCTTCTTCTCCTTCCTCCTCCTCCTTCTTCATCTCCTTCCTCCTCCTCCTTCTTCTCTCCTTCTTCTTCTCCTTCTTCTTCTCCTTCCTCCTCCTCCTTCTTCTTCTCCTTCCTCCTCCTCCTTCTTCTTCTCCTCCTCCTCCTCCTCCTTCCTCCTCTCCTTTCTTCCTTCTTCTTCTCCTTCTTCTTCTCCTTCCTCCTCCTCCTTCTTCTTCTCCTTCCTCCTCCTCCTTCTTCTTCTCCTTCCTCCTCCTCCTTCTTCTTCTCCTTCTTCTTCTCCTTCTTCTTCTCCTTCCTCCTCCTCCTTCTTCTTGATGGTCTCTTGTTTCTTGATCTTCTTCGTCTTTTCCATTTCCATTTATTCTCTTCCGAAAGTCGAGGGAGGTTCCGAGTTCGAGCCCCTCTTCCTATGGAAGCATCAACTCCTGTGTAAATCTGCAGCAGCATTTCTTTGATACCATGCCTCCATAATATTATGTAACTGTTTCATGCATTCTATAAGTCGCTTCTATTTAATATCCGATAAATGATAACTCATTAAACGCGGTCATTATCGGTTAGGACTATTCATCAGCATCTCGTTGTATATGATGTAGCTATCCACTGCCTACTTGCTAGGCCTACCACAGCTTCATTAAGACCATATTTTTCAGGTTGTTTGAAAATCGTCCATGATGATCTTCATGGTTACGTAATACGTCGTTCTATCTCAGCAATGCAATATTTTTATTGTTACCATCTATCTCAGCAATGCAATATTTTTATTGTTACCATCTATCTCAGCAATGCAATGTTTTTATTGTTACCATCTATCTCAGCAATGCAATGTTTTTATTGTTACCATCTATCTCAGCAATGCAATGTTTTTATTGTTACCATCTATCTCAGCAATACAATGTTTTTATTGTTACCATCTATCTCAGCAATGCAATGTTTTATTGTTACCATCTATCTCAGCAATGCAATGTTTTTATTGTTACCATCTATCTCAGCAATGCAATGTTTTATTGTTACCATCTATCTCAGCAATGCAATGTTTTTATTGTTACCATCTATCTCAGCAATACAATGTTTTATTGTTACCATCTATCTCAGCAATCCAATATTTTTATTGTTACCATCTATCTCAGCAATCCAATATTTTTATTGTTACCATCTATCTCAGCAATCCAATATTTTTATTGTTACCATCTATCTCAGCAATCCAATATTTTTATTGTTATCTATCTCAGCTTTCCCATACTTTTTATTGTTACTATATGTCTCAGGAATCGAATATTTTAATTATTACCATCTATCTCAGCAATCCCATACTTTTGTTGTTATCATTGTGTGAACTCTGCGAACGTTAAAGAACCTTTGGAAATTAGAAAATTAAAAGAGTAGGCCAAAAAAATGGCCAGTGCCAAGACAAAAAGGATTATGAAAAAAACATCTACCCAAAACGTTAAATCTCTCGACGATAGAAATATGAGAACCTCTGAAGTCGGAGAATATCTGCTTGTATGGCAGGGGGACACCTGATCACATGACTACCAGTGGGTCTAATAGTAAAAGGTGATATTCACGCAAAATTCAGTCCCTCGGAACTTCGCATGAGATATAGAAGGTGGCGGATACAAACAGCATTATGTTCTATACTAACATGTTGTATTGCGACACAATTGAATAATTCAACGAGGCAACAAAAACTCTATCTATCTATCTATTGTCCTTTCGAGCCGAAGACAGCACATAGGGCAGAACCACAATCTTAAAAACAGAAACCTTGCGTGCCAAAATGGTACATATTGCAGAGATCGCTGCTTCTAAAATCTATGGCTCTGTTTCCATAACAATACTATTTTACAATGACAGCTTGTCAAGCCATCGATCAACCTCATTAGTCGCCTCTTACGACCTGGAAGGTCACAGTGTCACTATTCTTTACTTCTTCATAATGAGGCCCCGGTAACACACGGGAATACAGAAAATTAATCTTGCTTTCGAATGTTATGTAAAATCAGTGTTGTTAAACTACATGGAGGCTGCGTAATAAGACAGAAAGACCAAAGCACAGTACAACAAGCCTTCTATAAACGCTGCGAGAACACCAGACTCAAGGGCCGACCACGAAAAGATGGATTAATGAAATGTTAGAAACACTAGGGAACATAACAGCAGGAGAAGCCAACATAACAATAGAAGGATTAATGAAATGTTAGAAACACTAGGGAACATAACAGCTGGAGAAGCCAACACAACAATAGAAGGATTAATGAAATTTTAGAAACACTAGGGAACATAACAGCAGGAGAAGCCAACATAACAATAGAAGGATTAATGAAATGTTAGAAACACTAGGGAACATAACAGCAGGAGAAGCCAACATAACATTAGAAGGATTAATGAAATGTTAGAAACACTAAGGAACATAACAGCAGGAGAAGCCAAAAGAGGAGCAAACGATAGATGATGGAATATTAGAAACACTAGGAAAATCGCAGGTGAGACCTAAAGAGCAACAAAAGATTTCCAAATTATATCACTTCTCGACGCTGAAAGGTGAATGAGGAAGGAAAGAAGAAGAAACATGTTTGGTGTGATTGATGATGATGTTTAGTGTGATGATAATGAATTGATGATAATAATATGATATAATAATGTGATTATGGTATACTGACGATGATGTGAAGATATGACGATAACACAATGATGCGTTAATGTGATTATGAAATAATAATATAATGAAGATAACACGATCGCTCTCTCTCTCTCTCTCTCTCTCTCTGCGATCAAGACTCAATAAGAGTAGGATTCCAGACTCTCTCATGAAGTCAGTTGACTGTTTAAGTGATTAGATTGTCCCATATAGTTACATTCTGATTGAATACCTGTTAAAACGTTGTACTGTGTTCTGCGCCAGTGGCCCAGTGCATCAAATTTCAGCCATCATTTTATTCAGGTTTGCTTTCCTTAGCCTTTGATTGTCCCCAATCTTTCTGCAAGGCAGCAGATTGTCTTTTCTGTAGGGGGATTCTGCCCTGAGATGGTCGGCCCTCCCAACACGATATTATATTGATAATATTATGATAGCATGATTATACATACGATGTCATAAATCATAATTATACAAACGATGTCATGATGACATGACATAATGCTATCATGCTGTGATAACAATCAAAAGCGATAATGACACTTTGATACGATGACATAAAAATGATTTGATGCGACAACAAGCTATTGTGATGACAATAAGACATGACATTAACATGGCATTTATATACTAGTGTGGCTTTCACGACTATTTATTTGAAAATAAAAAAAAACAAAGAAACAGCCGTTTAAATAGTTTAACCTCTTCACTCACATGCACACCCCCATCTACCTACGCCTTTGGACTAACAATTTAAAGTAAGAAAGAAAGAAAAGCAACACTCGTTCAGATCTTACTTTTTGTCGAAAATAGGTGAGGGTGAAATATCTGAACATATAGTTAAAGGATGGGATAAGTAGAAGTAAAGTAAAGGTTTTCTCCGCGCCTTGCTAGGCGTTTGGGGAATGTGGTGCCAGTGTTCATATTCTTTTTACCAACTTTGTGCTATGAAAGTCAAACATGGACCCTTTCTAAATCACATTTAAGAAAGATCAATACAAGTGAGATGCGAAGCTTGAGAAAAGTAACAAACAACACAAGAAGAGATAGAATACCAAATGAAACGATAAGAAAAATGGTAGGAATAAAACCCTGCCAAGAATATATAGAACAACAACAACTTAAATGGTCGGGCCACCTGGTCAGAATGAATCCTCACCAATCACCATCAAGGGCGTTCTTCTTCGAGAATGCATGAACACGACCAAGAGGAAGACCTAGAAGATGATGGGTAGATGCAGTGACAGAGACATGTAACAACAAAGGAAAATCACTAATTCAGACAGTTCGAGCAGCTCAAGAACGACAAATGATATAGACCGGACACCTTTTCGGTATCAGTGAGAAAGAGAAAAGAAAGAAAGAAAGAACAAGAAATGCATATTTTTTCTAAGACCACGGCACATTTGTGGTTATGTGGTCGGTATCACGCCAGGCCGATTTACTTCCCAGACAAATCTCTGATACCCATTTTCAGAGGCTAGGTGAACCCGGAACCTTGTCAGTACGAAAAAAAAAATCCGCCACTGCTGGGGATCGAAACCGGACCCTTCATATCAGGAAGCGAGCACACTAACCACTCAGCCACCGAGGCTACTGGGAGTAAGTACAAAAAAGAAAAAAAATAACGGTTCTATGCTGACAAACTGAGGATGTAACGAGGGTTAAAATGACTTAAACAAAAATAATCGGCAACCATAAAAATAAAGAGGAAGAAGTGCTCCTCGAAGTATTCAATTTTTGGGAGAGAAAATTAACGCGGAACATTGATAGGTGTAATCATGAGCTTACTAAGAAAATATAAATAAAAGTGGACTTAGATAAATGGGAAATTAGATAAAACTTGATACACATAAAACCTAGTACCGGACAGGGAAAAAAAAAAGAGATAGAGAGGAAATAAATTAAATTAGGAGAAAGGGGAGACTGAGGAAATGTAAGCATAAAAAAAGGTATAGAGAGAAAGATAAAAATTGAAGATACTGTAGTAGGATAACGTGGAAAGAAAATAAAAATTGAGACATCATCAAAGAAATATAGGGGTATGAAACATCAAAGAAATGTATGATAGAGAGTGTATAAAAAGCGTGTGAAAGATATATAAAAAAGGTTCCTTTCATGCCTTAAGTTATATGGGGAATATGGGGTTAGTGTCAGTATCTTTGAATGATCAAACGACATTTTTAGGCTGTGTGGTCTGTATTACGCCAGGCCTGTAAGAGTGTGAAAAAAGTGTTGTATTTTTAGGGAAAAAGATGGGTGTAAGAAGGAGACAAACAATGTGTAAGGGAGAATGAATGTTGTAAGCAGAACGTGAGAATGTATGTACGGTATTATATATATATATATATATATATATATATATATATATATATATATATTCCGGCCACAGAACACAGCCTTGTCTGACTTCTTGCCTTATATATTGAACTTGTTCTGTTTGGTTGCTAATTTTTATGGCTGCTGTTTGTTGCCAGTACATGTTTTTTTTTTATTATTTGCAGATCCTTGCTATCAATGTTT
The DNA here is from genome assembly GCA_032433765.1 of Megaustenia siamemsis. Classification (NCBI taxonomy): domain Eukaryota; kingdom Metazoa; phylum Mollusca; class Gastropoda; order Stylommatophora; family Ariophantidae; genus Megaustenia; species Megaustenia siamemsis. The sequence goes on along the minus strand of JAVIAB010000160.1, from coordinate 29,278,135 downwards.
AATTTCTCCAGCATTTTGATTATTTCCACATGCTTTACTTTGTCAAATGCTTTTGCCGTGGTCTATAAAGCACATATATAAATCATGATGCATATTGAATGAATACATTGATCGATACCTTGTACTTTTTCTTTCTGATGTTCAACCAACGACTATAAAAGGAATAAATAGATCTCTTCGTCATTGATCGTTAACAAAAATACGTTAAGGGCGTAGAAGCAGTGTTCCAATCTTTTATGGATGTAATATTTGAGAATTTTGGCCCAATACATCCAATTCAGCTCTTTTTAGAGTTGGGGGTTGCCTTCTATTTTCGAATCCTGATCGCTTAACAAGACTGGTTAGTCTGTTTTCAGAAGCACGACTTGGGGTCTTGAAGTAGTGTCTTGATCAGCGGTGTTGTTCGCCGATCCTGACGCACGCAGTCAGTTATGAGTCGCTGACGCTCTCAATTTAGACGCTGGATGGAAGTCTTGGCTCCCATTTTGTATGTAATCATTTCAGAAGAAAAGCTATCTTTACAACACTCGGAACAAAATTACAAATAATCCACAACAGAAAAAAAACAACAAAGAACAAAAGCTTAGTTGGCCGTTTGCTGTAGTGTTTTTTTTTCTCGTGGCAAAGTGTGTCGAGGAGTACGGATTCGATCCTTTTTCGGGCTGTCAATTGTTCTTTATTCTTTTCTGTTGTTGATTATTTGTGGGGGGGGGGGGGGGTTTCGAGTGTTGTAAACATACCTTTTCCCCTGAAATAATTCACTATAGTCCAAACCCTCGCTTTTCTGTCGGTCGTTGTCACTTGAAATTGGTGTAGAGTTTCATATCGTAGTTTAAAAAAAATAATCCTTTTTAACTGTTCATCTACCTCTACACAACGATAGTTCCCTATTGTTACATATATCTTGTGTGGTAACTGTTCATCTATCTCTACTCAACGATAGTTCTCTATTGTTACATATATCTGTTGTGGTAACTGTTCATCTACCTCTACACAACGATAGTTCTCTATTGTTACATATATCCTGTGTGGTAACTGTTCATATACCTCTACTCAACGATAGTTCTCTATTGTTACATATATCTTGTGTGGTAACTGTTCATCTATCTCTACTCAACGATACTTCCCAATTTTACATATATCTTGTGTGGTAATGAAACAGAGAAAAAAAATGGCTGTTTACAAACCACGTAGCAATTTAATGTTTCATTCCTCACTATCCATTAGATCTCAATTTGAATCTTGTTGTACTGTCTGCAGCACTAAGCACTTAATAACATCCGAAAAGAGATATCTAATGGATAATGTGCACTAAAACATTAAAGTGCAAAGTGCTACAGAAAGTACATCGCGATCTAAACAGATAAATCTAATGGATAATGAGCACTGAAACTGTAGTTCATTATCCGTTCAATTTAAATCTGTCTGCTTGGAACTCGTTGTACTTTCTGTAGTACTTATAATTCTCTACTTTGTTTGCTATCAAATGAGCCAATATTTTATTTTGTATTTTAAAGTGTGCACATTTGTTATGTAGCGAATCAAATACTAGGTTTATACTGAGGCCAAAAGAGAAAGAAGTGAACACGCAAACTGAAGCAATTTCTGGCAGCCACATTTAATATAGGGAGCCGCGATAGCTCAGTGGTTAGTGAACTGGACTACAAAGGACAACAGGTAGGGTTCGATCCCAACCGAAGGCTTCCGATTCACACAGTCTTTAATCGGTACCGGATTTTTTTCTGGGGAAGTAAAGCGGCACGGGCGTAATACCGACCACATTACCCCACTAATCATGTGCTGAAGGTCTGTAAAATTTATGGTCACTAACACCATATTCCGTATACGTCACTTGGCGTGACTGGGGTACTTTACTTTACTACTTTACATTTAATATAGATTATTTTATATAATAACAAATTTACAGCCAGGTTCTACAATAATCTATAGTAAGACATTCCCATTTACCGTTCATAACGGAAGCGAAGGCGCGCCTCCCAGCACCAGAGCTGGAAGTTGTCAGCGACCCACAGCTGATGGCTTTCGCCAGGATCAGTGAACTAGAACCGTCCAGACCCTGCTCCACCTCTCCGCCGTGCCTCTAGTAACAGACTAACCTGTCTAGTCTGTCCAAGCAAGTAGGGATCGAAGAGGAAAGACAACCCGGTACTCAAAAATGTCGCGATGAAGTCGGATGCGTTGGGCCGAAAGGCGCAAATATCACAGTTATACTGCAAACCACAACACAACACAGACACGCCCACGTAACGTCCTTTTAAGGGCGGATGACGAAGAGGTGTATTCCTTTAGTCATCGGGCGAACGTAAGCTGGGAAGCAGCATGCACTGTTCACAACAAGTAGATACTTAGCCAGATGAAGATAAGGGAAGTAATCATTCCGGACAAATGTTTGAATGTAAACAGCGTAATGAGACAGGAATTAAAATCAATATTAAATCAGAGCTCTGGAACATATGGTGACAATCTGAAGATAAAAAAAGAAACACATTTTTAATCAGCAAAAAATGTAATGATATGAAATTATAAAGATTATAAAGGTAAGCAAGCAAATGGACTAATGAAGTTTATTTTTGAAATAAAAAGACAAGTACTGATAGAAAAGATGATAAGTAATTACGAAATTGAACAGCTTTCAAGTGCCTCTTCGATAAATCTATTACAGAGGTAAAATGAGTTTGGTTTATACAATAGATAAAATGAGTTTGTTTTATCTATCTATTGACCTTTCGAGCCGTAACCGGTCCATAGGGCGTAGACCAAGATACACCTTCTCCTATATGAATTTTTGTTCTAGCAGTTTTCTTTTAAAGATATTTTATCAAATCTCGCCATCTGTCTCTGTTCTGTGCAAGCAGTTCTATCTCATTGAGGGAGCCGATTCCTGCTGCTCTTGCCTCTCTCATCAATGTTCTTCTCAGTGTCTCCCTGGGTCTTCCTCTTTTTCTTTTTCCTGTTGTTTCCCATATGAGGGCTTGCTTTGCTATTCGATTATTATCTCTTCTCATCACATGTCCAACGTCTGACCATCGTCTTTTCTTTATTACTGAAGATATTAGTGGTTGATTGGCGATTTCTCTAATTTCCTCGTTTGTTTTGAATTCGTTCCATTCTATACCAAGTATTTTCCTTAGACATTTATTTTCGAATGCGTTCAACTTTGTTTCTATATCTCTTGTTGTTTTCCAGCTTTCACACGCATACGTAAGGGTTGATAGTACATTTGATTTGAATAGCCTAAGTTTTGTGTTTGTGCTAATGAGTTTTGATTTCCACAACTTTTCAAGGCTTCTGAAAGACATTGCTGCTTTAGCCAGTCTGATTCTAATTTCTTTGCTCGTATCCCCTTCTCGATCAATGTGACTTCCAAGATAGATAAAGTGATCGATCTCTTCTACTGGTTTGTTTTATACAATAGATAAAATGAGTTTGGTTTATACAATAGATAAAATGAGTTTGGTTTATACAATAGATAAAATGAGTTTGTTTTATACAATAGATAAAATGAGTTTGTTTTATACAATAGATAAAATGAGTTTGGTTTTTACAATAGATAAAATGAGTTTGTTTTATACAATAGATAAAATGAGTTTGTTTTATACAATAGATAAAATGAGTTTGGTTTATACAATAGATAAAATGAGTTTGTTTTATACAATAGATAAAATGAGTTTGATTTTTACAATAGATAAAATGAGTTTGGTTTTTACAATAGATAAAATGAGTTTGTTTTATACAATAGATAAAATGAGTTTGATTTTTACAATAGATAAAATGAGTTTGGTTTTTACAATAGATAAAATGAGTTTGATTTTTACAATAGATAAAATGAGTTTGATTTTTACAATAGATAAAATGAGTTTGATTTTTACAATAGATAAAATGAGTTTGTTTTATACAATAGATAAAATGAGTTTGTTTTATACAATAGATAAAATGAGTTTGGTTTATACAATAGATAAAATGAGTTTGGTTTATACAATAGATAAAATGAGTTTGGTTTATACAATAGATAAAATGAGTTTGTTTTATACAATAGATAAAATGAGTTTGATTTTTACAATAGATAAAATGAGTTTTTTTTTTACAATAGATAAAATGAGTTTGTTTTATACAATAGATAAAATGAGTTTGGTTTATACAATAGATAAAATGAGTTTGGTTTATACAATAGATAAAATGAGTTTGGTTTATACAATAGATAAAATGAGTTTGGTTTATACAATAGATAAAATGAGTTTGGTTTATACAATAGATAAAATTAGTTTGGTTTATAAAATGTATAAGTGCAGAATAATAAAGGAGGTGAGCAACTTAAAATCTGTCCCCTCACCACAGTCGCTAATGTGATGGACAAAATAAACAAGTCATCTAATTTTATATAAATAAATAGTGCGTGGCGGACCTGAACAGCCTTGTCACGACAGCTCTTTCTTTATATGCGCTGTCGAAATGTTCACTTTATAGAACAGCCTTTGTCTATCTCCTTTGCGTGCTGATGTTTCTCTTATTGGGTAAGTGTAAATCTCTCTCTCTCTGACACACACACACCCACACACATGTATCAACACTGCAAGGAATTGTGCAAGGGGTGAGAATTAGACAGAGACAGAGATTGGTCGATACCATCAAAGAATGGTCAAGCATAAAGTCTAAAAGAATGACTCAAGACAGAGATGAATGGAGAAGGTTGATGAAGTCTGTCTAGTTCCTCAACTGCCACTGGGTTATTGGATGAAAACAAAGAAGAAGAAATCAAGTATTTATCTAAATGTGTTGTTATTTTGTTACGGACAGAGCTAGCTGACATGAAGAATATTTAATAAGTAAAAAAAAGTAAAGTACCCCGTCACGCCAAGTGGCGTATAGGGAAATATGGTATTAGTGACCCTATATTTTACAGACCTTCAGCACATGATTTTTGGGGTAATGTGGTCAGTATTACGCCCGTGCTGCTTTACTTTCCTAGAAAAAAATCCGGTACCCATTTAAGGCTGGGTGAACCCGGAAGCCGTCGTTTGGGGCCGAACCATACCCCTTGTCCGTGGTAGTCCAGTTCACTAACCACTGAGCTATCGCGGCTCCCAAGAATATTTAATGCTTTCATCTAATGGCAGATCAAATCAGACATAAAACACGGAGTTGTTAAAAGATGTGATAGTTCAGTGTTTTTCTCTGACAATTATGGAAGACTACCAGTCAAAGGATACATTACATGAATCCAGTGATTTTCTCAAACATTAGGACACCTGCATACTCTTAAAGTAACATGCGACACCTTTCTTCTTATATAACCAAGTAGTTTAAACCCACGTTTATACTAAAGTAATAAACTTTAACCCGTTCTCTTGAAATAATTAACTAGACTTTAGCTTTTAGAATTTAGAACGGAATGGCGTCACTGTAGGTGGGAAATTCCCATATCTACTCAGCCACAGCTACCATAATCAATGAAGTGTTTATTCTGATCGTTCATAATGTTCTAATGAACGTGTTGCGTTTTGAAAAATGGTGCGCAGTTAATGATGCACACTTCCGAGTTGATGTAACGCCCGCTCGCGGGAAGTAAGACGTTCATGCGTCCATGAACCCAAGAACCCATTTATATGTCCATATAAATGAAGCCACGTCTTCACTTCGGTGAAACATTCGATCCGAAGCAGTCCGGCTGGTGGCGAATTTGCAATCGAACGTAGATCACGCATCCCGTCTCGGTGCAAAGCACGGTCTGGCACCGTTTCACTTCGATCAACAGTCACGTAAAGAAGTTATGTAGAGTACAGCAGAAGTACAGAAAGTACAGAAGAATGTTGAGATTACCATGGACAGCTAAGAAGAGTAATGAATACGTTATGAAAGAGGCCAAATCAAAAAGAGAGCTAATATCCAATATTAGGAAGAAGCAGTCATACTTTTTTGGCCATGTAATGAGAAGAGAACAGCTGGAGTATATTTTAACAGCTCGGAACATTGAGGAACGAAGAGATAGAGGGAAGCAAAGAGAAAAGATGGGAGCCAGATAGCTCAGTGGTTAGTGAACTGGACTACAAAGGACAAGAGGTAGGGTTCGATCCCAACCGACGGCTTCCAGGTTCACCCAGCCTTTAATGGGTACCGGATTTTTTTCTGGGAAAGTAAACCGGCACTGGCGTTATTCCAACCGCATTACCCCAAAAATCATGTGCCGAAGATCTGTACAATTTATGGTCACTAACACCATATTTCCTATATGCCACTTGGCGTGACGTGGGTACTTTAAAACTACTTACTAAACTTTTTAAAGAGAAAAGATACTAGACAGCTTAAGAGAATGGCTTGGCAGGAGGTCAACAACAGAAATGATAAATAACTGTCAAGATAAAAAGTTGTGGAGAGACATGATCACCTACGTTAGAGTTAAAGGCATCAAGATGCACCAAGATGCGTAGAGATGCGAAGCTGCTGTAAAGCTGATGATAATGGCGATACTAAAAAAAAAAGGAGAAGAAAAATGGTATGGTGACAGCTTTACGTGGTAATGGACGAAACAAAAGTCGACGTTTCGGCCAAGTAGGCCTTCATCTGGACGAACAACAAACACAAAAATTATATAAAATAATAATATAATGATAAATAAAATATAATAATAAAATGATATAATTTTTGTGTTTGTTGTTCGTCCAGATGAAGGCCTACTTGGCCGAAACGTCGACTTTTGTTTCGTCCATTACCACGTAAAGCTGTCACCATACCACTTTTCTTCTCCTTTTTTTTTTTTTAGTATCGCCGTCACCTACGTTAGCAGGCTTGGTACTTGATAATGATGATGAACCAAGTTATAATAACCCCATGTTCATTAGGCAAGGAACCTACGACCTCCTTAATAATAGTAAAGCATCCTGCAGTCCCTTTCACAAATATCAGTTAATATGTCTTCTCATTTTAAAACAGTAAATTAATCTGAAAGAGAGATCAAGGACGACAGAGAGAGAAGATACTAGATAGCTTGGAGTCGTGG